>JBBPRG010000273.1:0-15797 GCA_038092895.1 Chalciporus pseudorubinellus | reverse complement strand
AAGACTTCAACCCAGACGAGGTCCTTACAGTTCCTGCCCAGGTAGATAAACTCATTCTTCAGGCGACTTCATTGGAAAACCTGTGCCAATGTTTCTCGGGATGGTAAGTACAACGCCAGTAGTTATTTTGCGGTCCACTGATACACATCTAACCTCTAGGTGTGCGTTTTGGTAGAAGATATCTTTCGATTTTCCGGTATTCCCTTGCATATCTCGCTACTCGTTGTGCTGCAATCCTGTAATATACATGACTTGTAAACATGATAAATTAGACCTCACTTCAAATGCCCAACCGGACGGCGCTAAAGTCGTCATTGTACGGATTTGGAAATGGAGAACTTGGCAAAGTTGGCATCGCGCACTCGGCGCAAGCTACTCGAAGGAGGAACACCAGCTGTACTCTCCATCAACTACTCGACCGTATTTCACACCAGCTGTATCAAAACATGCCACGAGGAATTCCAAACCCGAAGAAGGACGACTTCGGAATGCGGTATACATCAATGCATGTGCCGTTGGCGTATGTCGTGTAGGTCTTGCGGGCGAGACGACATTGACAAATCGACAGGCTAAATCCCAAGCACATGGGCTCGTCCTATCTCAAATCCGAATCGCAGACCCTCTGGGCTAGAAATGCTGCTCGGAAACAGAAGATGCCAGCCGAGGATGTGCCAACACCTCCTGACCAAAGGCATGTGTTCAGTCACGTTTCAACGCGCCAACATTCTTTGCCAAACTCTGAGCGACCAGCACAGGCGTGGATCGCAAGTCATCGTAATTCATCCGGGCTCGAGATACTTGCGTATTGGTAAAGCTTCAGACGTGACACCCATCACTGTCCCAAACGTCATCGCGAGGAAGCACAAAGGACCCCATCCGGAACCCATGCATATTGAAAGCATCGCACGTCCCAGGAAAGGGCGCGATACACCAGCTACCACTGCCAATGGAGATGAGTATGCCGTTGCACTCCCCTCCGATGATCCTGTGAGTAGCAAGAAGCACGAGTTCTCTGATGTCGCGCTCAACGCCAATAGTTCGAGGTCAAATTGACCTCCATTACTGTTTCCCTTCGAGAGAGAATGCGATTCTATAAGCTTCGCGTCACTCCAAATGCGACGAGCATTGCATTAACGTTCAACCAACAGTTCAAGCCAGAAATAATCCCTGAGTACAACGATCCTTTTCAGGTAGACTGGATACACGAACCCTTAGACGATGCATTTCTGGTCGGAGACAAAGTATGGCTTCCTGGATCTACGTCAACCCGTGCTTGATGTCTTGCTTCTATTAGGCATTGCGTATATCAGACCCACAGGCTGTGAAGTATGCTGTTCGATGGCCAATTCACGGTCAGAACTTTAACAGCAAAGACTACCCATCTGTCCAGATGATTCTCGACGATGTTGAGACCATCATCGCGACAGTCCTCGAGGACAAACTGAACATCAAGCGTCGCGACTTCAAGGTCGGTGGTTATGATTTATCAAGAGTCGAATTTTCTTCTCACACCGCAGCAGAACTACTCTGCCGTATTGGTTATACCAGACTTCTATGATCGAGTTTACGTTCGAGAATTTGTCAACATCATATTAGTGTCATTAGGATTCAAGCAGATCTGCGTACAACAGGCAAGTTGCGACATCTCTTTTCGTTACTTCGTAATTGTTCGGCTCACGAATGCCCCTTCAGGAGTCGCTTGCGGCTACATACGGAGCTGGGATAAGTAATGCTTGTGTCGTTGATATTGGGGCTGTCAAAACAAGTGTTGCTTGTGTCGACGAGGGCTTGGTGATAGCTGATTCAAGGTACATTCCAAACTGAGTTCTTACCGTGGCTTCTTATCACACTTCCAGATTGTCGTTGAATCTGGGGGGCAACGACATAACCGAGTTCCTCTACGTTCTACTCGAAAGAATATGTTTCCCATACCGAGATATAAATCTGGCACGTTGGCACGACTGGTTAGTAATGGAAGATTTAAAAGCGCGTTTATGCACGTTAGCCGAGGTATATGCGCTCGTGTGTTGTATTGAACATCAATTAACAAAGACCCGCAGGGCGATGTGGCCTTGAATTTGTATGACTTCGTCGTGCGACGGTATGGCCGCCCAACAGAAAAATATGGACTTCGTGCTTACGACGAGATCATCCTGGCTCCCATGGTGCGTACGCGAAGTCAGAGACTCTATGATCTAACCTTCCTACTTTAGTGTGTCTTTGAACCTCGAGTGATCGAGTTTGATCGAAAGCGCGTTGGATTACGGCCCATATCAAGTACGGACGTAACGGAAGAGATCGTAGAGAACCAAAGCGACCATGTTGTAAGACATAGTATGCGTTTCTCCAGGGACGTCCCTCATCTCGGGTTACAGTCACAGGCAATGATCATTTCAACCCAACATCTACTTCCTCCATCTGCTGCGGACTCGTCTCAAGGAAAAGTCTCTCCCGCTGTCCCCTCACAAGGAGGTAGCAACCTCGACTTTTGATGATTTCAATTCGCTGACCGCCTGGAATATAGGAACTCCGACTAACCCGACCGAAAACGGTACGAAAATCGAGCAACAAGAGGTATCACTTCCTTCCACCACAGAGCCGACACCTCCGCCAGCCGCGCCAGAGCCCACTGAAAGAGACCCAGCCATGGAGGTCATAGATGTTGAGCGAGAAGACAAAGTGCCTCAACCCAATCCGCCCGCCCAACCTGCACCCCAAGCATCGGCTCAGCCCGGTCCTTCTGTCACCTCCTTTCCCGGTGGTCTTCCGATTGACGTTTATTCCGAAGCGGGCAAGCTTCCGCTGGATGTCGCTATTTTCAACAGCGCACGGGCGTGCGGAGGCGACGATAAAATACGCAAGTACCTTCAGGCTGTTCTCGTGATCGGCGGAGGTGCACAAATTCCTGGCATGGCTCATGCTCTGGAAAGCAGGTAAAGTGATATCCTTTTAGCTCTCGGAGTGTTGACCGATCACGTGGCCACCTCAAGATTACAAGCCATCGCTACTCCATTGGTTCCTAACATGGATAAGGTTCAAATTATCCCTCCGCCAAAGGACGTAGATCCGAAAGTGCTCGCATGGAAGGGCGCTGCTGTACTTGGCAAAATGGACTCTGCCGCCGATCTTTGGCTTACTCTAGCTGACTGGGTAGGTTTCATTCTGTTATATATATCTGTCAACCCGACCTGACGGCAATTACGCCACAGGACATGTTGGGAATGAGGGGATTGAAGGAGCGGTGTTTTTATCTGTAGATAACTGCTGAAGTTCACATTTTCTCCATCTGGTCGTTTTCATGATGTCTACTATGATTGGTTACAAGATTTGGCACATTGCCATGTAAGAAATATACGGAATTAAGTATCAAGCGATGCTACAATGTTCCTGTGGTGGGGGACGACGCATTTACAACACGCGGTTCATCCACAACGTACGTAGCGAGCCCACAAAAATTATCACAGGAGATGTGACATGGAATGTGATTTTATATTGATATCAAACTTCGAGACGATTCTTGATGTTGACGAGGTCGTTCGGTTTCAGTGTGTTCCATTGCGCGGCGATAGATGTCACCTCGGTTCTCCCCATCCTGCCAGAAGAGAAAGAAGGGTCCAAGATACCGATTCAACCGTCAAAAAAAAGATGGAGCGTCTCGTTCTCAGGAATAACGTACCTCTCGCGTTTAGACCATTCTTGTTTAGTGCGTCCGTCTTCGTTCCAATCGGACAACGAATTTGGAACCAGCCCAGCCACACTTGCCACCTCATGAGAAATGGAATTGATCATGCCTCGGATCGCGATGTCCGCAGCTCGATTTGGAGTGAACGGGAAACAAATTTCGGACCGTGGTGTTGGCTCTAGCGTGTGGGGAAGTTGACTTCTGCACATGGGGCAGTCAACAGGTTCATGCCAACCACCACATCCTCGATGCAAACGGCTGAAGAACCATTTCAGGATGCAGGTGGCGCAAAACGTGTGGCCGCAATCACGCGGAACCAGCGCATATGGGCATGCCCTATGGGTATAAACGTCAGGGACCAGGGGGACTGTAGCAATGGTATAAACCCACATAATCTCAAAGCATCTATGTGACAGATAAAATTATCTCAGGATTAACCTTGGATATATGCGAGGTAAAACATACAATGGACAGGTAAAGTAATCTTCAAGTTGCTTCAACGTTGCTTGGGCAGCACCGACTTTGTGCTCTTTGACCGCCGCGGTCAAGTCTTGGTTATCTTGGAGCGCCACTTCCAACTGTTCCTCGAGCTCTTCCACCCTCGAATTGCCTCCGTCTCGTGCAACAACCTTACCGTTAGGTTCACCTAACCCTGCAGCTACTGCATTCACATATGATCCTGTCCGTTGTGCCCAGCGCTCAACGTGCACCTCCACCTTCGCGTATTTCTTACGCGACGTTTTTCTGGGTGGCTCCTCATCGGCTGTGATAGAAGCTCTCTTCCGTTTTCTAGTCTCTGAATACGTGTTCACTTCAGTTGATTCGGGTAGCAAGGCTATCGAAAGAGGTTCAGATGAAATATTGCTATGAAAGTGACATTGGACCGACAAGATGCCAAAGAAGGTTGCCGCTTGATCCTTATACGCGCCGAGCGACGTGTGGAGTTTAAGGCCATGCTTCTGGTCATTGGGCGCGACTGTTCTTGCATATCGGGCTTGGGATGACGGTCGAAATCAACGGTGGAGGGGACCACAACAGTGTCAGTCCGACTCGAAAGCTGTTACCCTCGTTGAACCGCATTTGGAAGGTACTGTAGTTATGCGTGGGAAATTGTGGTCAAAGCTTGAGCAAATTTAAAGTACGTCAACTTTGTCAAGATTTAATAGCATCAAGAGACTTTGACTCGGCATGGAGAATTGTGCCGTCTAAACGTTGGACAAACACAGGTCTTCGAGAAGCATGGCTAAGTACAAGTTGGTTATGTATTAATTTCATCCTATGCACAGTGGCACATCACGGCCGTTACTAAACCCTCAGCATGCCAGTGTACGGGCCTCTCGGAAGTGACTACGCTGGTGAGCGGCACTTCAGTGATGTGACATGTTTAACGCTGAACGATCTTGAACGGAGTGCCATTTTAATAGCATACAACTCAGGCCATGCGCTTGGTATCTTGATGCTTTTGGAAAGCCTACGCTTTGGGATACTTAGCCGGTTTGATGAAACCTGGAGGAGCTTCTTCGCTTATTATTGAAACAATATATTCAGGTGCGGTGGGGTCTCGATTGCAAGAGGCGAGGCGAGGCGAGGCAACAAGAGTATCCTGGAAAGATTGTTCGAGTTCGTGTCCGAGTCTCCGCTGTTTTCGCGCTTGCCTCTTGGGGCATTCCCTTTTCAGGAAGTTTGAAAAGATAAGCGCCAGCTCGCTGGAGAAACTCATGTCGAGGACCTAACTTTGACTCTATAAGAAGCGTAATTCAGTTAAACGCTCCTTCATGACTGTCACACATAATTTTCTCGACTAGGGTTATCAAATAAAACCGACCTGCCGAAAAGTTAAAATAGCCCCGATTTATGACACTTACTTCAACCTACTACTGCTTGCGGCCGACTTGCTTGGTTTACCTTAGGTACGGATGTGCGAGGCGGCCGAGGAGGCCACTGCCCCGAATGGTTTCTGACATAATTCTTGGTCGCACTTTACTTCCATAGGCCACGCGATTTGCGGCACTGGCCATGGGACTACACGCAATGCCAACTGATAAGTATTTCCGCGATGGGCAACGCCTTTTGTTCTTGCAAGATATCCGCGGATCGTGGAGTTGTCCTGAACTTCTTGGGCGCATTCATTCTTCTGCAGTAACAATGTCGTTGACAGAATATTTATCTGTGTGCTTCTGGCAATCCACTTGGATGCTGAACTGGCGTTTCTTGGCACACCGACTGCTCCATTACAACGCGCCATCGGGGGTATGTGCAGGGGGTGGTTTCATCTTCAGGGGTTACTAGACTCTCGAGGTTACGTTTTGATATGATTTGGTGGCAACCTAGGATCTGACTGATTCTGACATGAGATTTACACTGACAAAGTGTCCGTTGTAAAGATATAGCCTATCTTGATCTTGACAAAGTTCAATCAGCGCGCAGGTTGTCAATATGACCACGAAAGCCTTCAAAGCACCTCGCTACCTTTGGACTGCCGCAGACGCACGTTCAAAACGCCAATTCATGCTTGCAAAGGGGGTCGGAACTTGTATTCCTCATGTGAGTGCGAGTATGGTATGAGAGTTACTTTATGTACAGTCGAGAGGAGATGACACATACCAGTAGGCGCGTCACCCAATATACTTATAGTAATCTCGGACCATAAAGTGGAAATTGACCGGCTAGCGACCCACCGCCCTCGTACAGCAAAGTAAACCCAAATCAAAGCAACAACAACAGCAGCGGCGCTGAATGGAGATTACATGGCAGAGAGCGGTGATACGGCAATCCCGAGTGTTGGCGACCGTGGCCGCAGCGGGGTCGCTGAGTGGACCGCAATGATACCACCTACTAACGGATCGGGATCGTCAAAAGGCCGGTAGTGGGTGAAGTGAAATGTTCAAGGGTGATTGACGTTACAAGGATAGTCGGGAAAGAATGATCTTGTAAGGAATGAAAAGAACCGAGCTGGCGATATTGAAGCGATCAAAAGGACAAGACCGCACATATGAGGCCAATGATGGTAATATTGGACGGGCTGGAAGAGCGTTGGCTGGCTGAAAGAAGGCTGAGCGCTGAGAAGGCAAATCGCGGGTCCGAGGGATGCGTAAGCGAGTGACGAGAGAGACAAACCGCACACGAGGGTGGACACTCAGGTTGACACTCAGGCTGGCACTGAGTGTAGTCAATGTGGAAGCGACATAGACTTTTTGAGACGGCGGCCGGGAAGGACTTGCAGTGTCACAGGGTATGTTGGCGGGGTTTCGGAATGCAGAAATAAAAGAGGCGATGAAACTGAATCTGTCAAAAAAATCTTGTGTGTTATTTGGGTGTGTTTGAAACGTCATTGAACTGCACGTGACTGCCCGAAATGGGCGTACCGATCCGACGGCAGGGACAAATTGGAAATAAGAAGCAGTGTTGCCGGACACGTTACTCGGATCTGCAGATTTATCCCGGCCAAGCAGGGAAGACGTGACATGTCACGGGTGCTGAGACTGTTTTTGGGGGATCTGGCGATCTCCACTCTGGATGACATCCATACGGAGAACATGGAACAGACGAGACTGAGTCGACAGAACAACGATCATAGCGGGCGCTGTACCACCCAGCACTCAACCCCTCCTGTGCCACCAGACAGAGCCGCGCAACTCCCAGAGATTCAGATACACTTTTGAAGGGCCTCCTCATCGCCAGGCCTGCACAAAGCACACCCAGATCTTTTCCCGAACCGCGTGGTTGGTTTGTCGCGTACGTACGTCGTTTCCCCACTGGCATCTTCTCCGTAAATATACATTGACAGTCTGCCTTCGACCCGATCATTTCGTCAATATCTTCGTCATCCTCCTTCCGTACATCCATTCGTTCATTCCATAGCCGATATCCGTTATTTTTCAAAGTCGGCTCACTTCCTCCCGCCAAGATCCCTGCCCTCTTCAGATTTCCATCATGCAAACACAACTTCTCGTACAACCGCCTCCTCTTCTTGCACTTGCTCAGCGAACATATCCGAACTCTCATCCGCGTGTTCTGAGCCACCTCCGTCTCAACGATCTTCCTTTCCTCATCGACGCTCCTCGTTCAACCCTGGACAAAAAGCACGAATCCATGCCCTCATCGGGCCCGAACTACTCTTATACTTCTTCCACGGCTCACCTCGATGAGGCTCCTCATTCCGGTCCCCACGACATCCATGAGTCAGCAACTTCTCCAAAGCAGTCTTCCACCTCAGTTCCAAATCCATCTGAACCGGCATCGTACGGTACAACTTCCCAACCGCGCCATTCCCGCACTCTTTCTCTCTCTGAAACCGGTTCTCGACCCGGCACGGGAACGGAACCCTCGGCTCGTGACATTTCTGCCTCTCCTCCCCCAGTACAGATTCGTCCTACGTTATCATTTCCCCACCCATATAGTGCACCTCATAATCAGGATCATTTTGCATCATCGGAAACTTCCTATCCTCCGAATTTGGAGCGTTACTCAATTGCGAACCTTGCAGACCGCTATTTACGGGGAAACGATAAATACTCCCATAATCAGCATCCCCTCCTAGACCAACGCCGCATGTCCGAACCAGCCTTGTATGGTAGTTTTGCAAGCGGTTACCCCACCAATCCTGCAGCCGATCTCTCTAGCGCCCGACATCAACAGCTCCACCACGAGTGCACGTACGTATCACCGCGATCATACCGCACAGACTCCTTTTCCTTGCCTCGCCCTCTGAATACCAGGGCTATAAACGATCCTCTACCCGGATCGTCCTGGAAAGAAGACCAACAGCTATCGTTACCCTCTTTTGACTTCGTCGAGTTGGAAGAACCATTATCTCCCCTCAACCCCACATTTTCCGGAGGAGAGAGCTCACCGAACATGGGAATGCCCAGAATGCTTTATGGGCCACTCCACGAGGAATATGGCCCATCACCTCCAGGCACGGGGACATCCACTTCATCCAACGCGCCAGCCACGCGCCAGCTGGCACATATAAGTGGTGGTCCCGGTTCGCCGTCGAATAGCAAACAGTACTCCTTCGTCTCGTTACCAGGCAATGCCGTCAAGAAGCGGCCACGACGGCGCTATGACGAGATCGAACGTTTATATCAGTGCTCTTGGCCGGACTGTACAAAGTCATACGGTACCCTAAACCACCTTAATGCACATGTCACGATGCAAAAGCATGGCTCAAAGCGCAGTCCAAATGGTGAGCTAACCTCCTGCCCACAAACTGTTTTTTACGGTTCAGAGACGTCTACTTCCATTGTCCTACTATCCTTTGTTAATTACGATCTTTTTTCGATAACTCGATGCTGACGACCCCCTTCGCCGTTCAGAATTCAAAGAGCTTCGCAAGCAATGGCGTAAAGCGAAGAAGGAAGAGGCAGAAGCCAGAGCACTCGACACAATGCGCCGTGGGTCTCACCAACATCCCTCTCAACATCATTTCTCGCGCGGGTCGATGTCAGAAGCGGAGTACCAATCACATTATATCCGCTCTCACCTTGATCCTGCTCATCCTCATGAGCGATACATCCCTTCCCTGGATGAATATACCCGCCGGTCGCAACGACCAAGCGGATTCGTCCCACCCCATATGCAAAGCAGCGGCGTGACATATTCCCCCCCTCATATTCATGGCGTTAATACATCCAACATTTCTATGAACCGCCTACCAGCTAACAGTACCCTCTTGACACCCCTTCCCGGCTACGAATCACCCTCAATGAGTGGCGTCCCAGACTTCGACACGTATGCATCGTACGACATACATAATAGCGATAGCCGTCCAGGAACAGGCCATGGGAGCGTTGGAAGCTACGACGACAGAAGACGGTCGTCGATATATGGAGAAGAAGGGCGACCACGCTCCAGCCATTACGATCTGGGCAGTGGTCATAATCCCGATCGCTTATAGCGATATACTGTTAGATGACTGCTTTCTTATTTTTGTATTCATCACCTTTCGCTGAAGACTTTTCTGATGCATCAGCCTCCATGCCACCCTGTTCCGTGTTCCGAGTTGATGGAAAACCTTCGCTTTCATCGTTGGGTATGACAAGCTTGGCTCCAAGGCTTTATACTCGACCCATCTACGATCCTTCGACATGCTAGGCAGCTCAGTTTTCTTACATGGATATATTTTATTACCCT
Source organism: Chalciporus pseudorubinellus (assembly GCA_038092895.1). Lineage (NCBI taxonomy): Eukaryota > Fungi > Basidiomycota > Agaricomycetes > Boletales > Boletaceae > Chalciporus > Chalciporus pseudorubinellus. Next base: position 5,980 of record JBBPRG010000273.1, on the reverse strand, counting down.
TATGATTCTTGAAGGCATCCGGGTTGAACTGCATTTCTATTAATTATGAGTACATGTAAGGCAGAATTCTTTCTACAAAGTACCTTACGCGGGTTGTATAATTAAATGATTTACCTTCTAGTTGACCAGCTTTTCTTTGAAGTCCGTGCAAGATCTCTTTGAAACGCCATGACAACAAATCTGTATGTGTCTGTCTATCAACCATTCATCCTCATCGCAAAGTCTGAGGTAGCTCAGGCTAGGGTCTGCACAGCAATCGCGTTTCAGATAAGCAACCATCTGGAGGGCTTCTCTACGATCACAATGGGCTCTGCCCCTCTACGGCGTAAGTTTCAGAAGAGACACTGCACTCCTGCCAGTGATTTAATGTGGGTGGTCAGCATACCTGTGTATCTTCATATCGGACGTTTTACTGAAGTTTTGTGGCAGGGTGGAGCTGCCTCCATGAGGCTTGCCAGTGATCTTGAATAGGGTGCTTGTTGCCGTGTTCGGTGGCACCGAAAGCACAGTGCATCACCCCTCTTCACTCAGAGGGGAGACCCTGCTGATTGTGGCGTCTGCCGGCACACCACTTAGTCAGAGGATATCTGAGCCAGGTCTGGAGCTAGCGGTAGACTCCGAGTCGGGAAAAATTCCGTCGATTAGGCGTTCACGTCAAGCCACGTCGCTGAAAAGCCTTTCGATGAAACCCAAGACCCACGACAGAATCGAAACCCTGTGACGGTGTAAATTCTTACCGCCCAGATTATCAGAACAATTTCGCAGAATCAAACGTACGTGATTATATGTTTACTAAAGATAGGACTTAAACTTACAGCGCATGAATATGAATAATCTACACCCTGCATGCGCAGTCAACTGATTTTAGATGAGTCAGTCCTCCTGTTGAGTTGAACACAGCCTGTGTTCGCATACAGGTCGGTCCGCTGTTGAAGCCTGGAGGCTATGGACATGTAGCACGCATCTCCTCGCTGATAATCGAATTCGAATCCCGCGGGTCACAAGAGCCAGTCTGAGTGTCGATCCGTGCTCGGTTCCCATTATGCCGTACGCGAAGCATCTTCTTGATAGATCCCACATGACACACATGTTTCACGAAAGCCGACAGCATCGAGTGTCATGACTAGTGACTCATGATAGATTCTCGAAATTCTTGAAGGGCAATTTAGCGGTTATTCTGGTCCGACCACCCAACTGGCTGCTAAAGTTCAGACACCACCCGAGCACAAGTTTACATCCCCCACATTCTTACGGCAACTACAATAGAGGTTTCTCATCCGTTCTCACGTTCTGCACTGCAGTACTTCAAAGTTTGCAGGGTATGCTTCTCTATCGGGCGCGAGAAATGGTCCTTACATCCGAAGGCGTAAAGATCCCTAGTGAGCCCGAAAGAGTCCTTGCTTGTGAGTAGATTCGTCGGACAAAGTTAGGATGCTATTGCAGAGTCCGAGTCTCTGAAGTATTCCGCTGCCGAACTACGTATGCGCGGTAAGGATATGGTGATCTCGGAGGGATATTGGATCGTCCCAAAGGGGATATGGAAGTATCGTCGTCATCATTGACAATAAAAACCGGCCGACTTCTCGACTTCCTTGTTCCGGGACTTGCAATTTCAAAACGAAGCACATCGTCGTGAGAAGGAAGTAAGAAGAGATGATTAATATTTAGAGCGAGATTAGACACACCCCTTACACGTGTGGGGGGTAAGAACATCGCTCATAGCTGCGGGTTTCCTCATCCACACTCTCCACTGTCCATGCTTGCTATCGAAGTGAGCAATGAGATTTTGAGTTTGGACTCATGAAACCAGAGTATTTTTAAATTATTGTATGGTGATTCTAATAATACCGTATGTCATGAACGAAGCTTCAAGTTACCTAGTTTGTCTGTATGCAATGGCAGCCGACGCGTATCGAGATAAGTTGGACACTCAACTCGTACCAAACAGCACGGCTCACTGACAAGTATTATGGTCCATGTGATACATCCTCTGGGCAGATCTGGTATGTAGAGACTTGGTGGGTGACTTCGACAAAGGCCGGAAAAGCCCCGAGGGTAGGAAGCTTCAAAACTCAGCAGCTCGACGTGAAGTGCCAGCACTGCCAGTGGTACATACATAAGATAAAGTAGGGGATCAGAATCTGTAGGATGCCAGTGGGTTCCGAGGCGACGCCAAGCAGATAGATCAAGTGAGCCACGGGATGCGCGGTCAAGGCCGCCAGTGCAAACTCACTTGACGCTTGGCGTACGCGTACTTTTGAATATCAGCGAAAATTCCTGCAAAGAGTCCGTACGACGCGAGAGAAGAAACGCAGATGGGCCGGCGATACTCTGTTCTTCGACCTGGGATGAAAATAAAAGTTCAAGACTTCAGTCTTCAGGCAATCACTGTGATAGGCTGGTCAGTGGAATTACCTGCTGCCGTATTTCGCGGAGCCGAAATATCATAGTATCCTTAACGTCATTCCAAGCCCTCGACACCGCCGATGGACGTCGAGTCTCGGTGAGCCCGAGGCCTGAGGTTTCAACTCAGGTCTGCAGATGCTGGGGTTACCGTTGGGGCTGTGAAATAAGATTTTGCACTCTTTTACGAGTACACTCATACCGTGAGTTAAATCTCTTGAAAAACGTCATGTATCTGTAAAATGCAGGGCAGCCAGCTTCAAGCTGATGGTGGTCATTCGCTTGCTGTTCCGTCAAGTCGGTCGCGTTCGCTATTTGGCGTGGACGCTGAGTGGCTATGCTGCTACTGATATGGCCCGATCAAGTTGAGCCTGTATAGGGCGGTTTCGTAGCTGTGCCAGCTGCGCACGGCTTGCGTTTCTATCTTGCTGATAGGCTTGCCCACCATTTTCTGTAAAGTCATGTTGAAGCTCGAGGATATCCCCATAGAAGTATTGCTTGACCACTTGTTGCCTTTCCTCCCGACCCCCGACCTTCTCCGCCTTGGATGCGCTAATCGCTTCTTTTCCACTCTTTGCAATGATGACACGCTCTGGAAAAGAAAGTTACAAGAGGATTTCAATTTCTCAGACGAAGACACTGCTCGCTCCACTGGCTGGAAATTCATCTATCGTGGTTTGAGCCGTCCGCGGACCTTCGTATGGGGGTGAGGGCACACTTCGCTTGCCTCCATTCCTTCCGTTAATCTTGTCGTGTCTGAACAAGGGAATCAACCAAGGGGAGGCTGGGTAGGACGCAATTCCCTCCTTCCAGCATCCGGGATGTACCTTTCCCGGTGGAGCTTTCCTTTGGTAGTGCTCGCATCGTGCATTTAGCTGCGGCGGGAATGTATGTTCCTTGGAATTGAACTAGAGAGCATGTTTGATTCCTCCTCTCTAGGTCCTTCTTCGCTCTCGATTCCAAGGGAAATTTGTATGCCTGGGGTATATCCTTTTTCTTCATCGACTTTGACTTGCTAACAACGCCTTCTACTACAAGGTACATTAAATGGACTTGAATTTTCATTGCGCATGGACGGTTTCTCTGCTCCAGCGAAGATGGCTCCCATGCCAATGAGATTGCAACTACCCAATGCAATACGCACCATCAGGCAAGCAGCTACCTAATCTAGAACTACCTTGTTTTCACACATCGTGTCGACAGCTGTGGAAGACTACATGCTACAGCCTTGGACGAAAAGCTACACATCTGGAATTTCTTGAGTTTTGGGCGCCCATTCCGGCTGGTGACTCCCTTCCTGGATGGTACCTCCCTCTTTTCGACTCCAATACAGGTAGAGTCTGGGTGGAGTTTTTCCTCTGCTCTGACCAAAGGAGGAGATGTCTTTGCCTGGTGGCCATTTAGCGGCGAGATGAAACAATTAATTGATGCTCGCAATGCTGTCATGGACCAGGAGGGACTGCGAGCTCACGAAATCGCGCCTGGAGTAATCCCATGTGCTCATTGGGAACTTCCCAAGGACCCTTACAGACTTCCTGAATTACCACAATTGCCGAAGCTCGTGTCTGGTGCTGATGAGGCGGACGTCCACCTGGTCAAGATCGCGGCACTGGACAGCCATCTTTTTGGCCTGACCAACCATGGCCATGTTCTCAAGATATTGGTTTCAGCCAGTGAGCTCGCAAGACGAGAGGGATGGATATATGTGTGTTGGTTTCATCATTCACTCCGCCTTCAGTTCTGATCGAGCTGCTTAGCTACCTCACTTTTCGGAATCAGAGAAGATCAAGCAACATGTCACATCTGCTACTCCACACCTGACATCCGAGTCTCTGGGGGACATACGCATCACTCATGTAAGTGAAGCCTTTGCGACACGACGAGCTATGAACTAGATGAGATTCCAGGTGTCGGCACAATTCGAGACGTTTGTTGCATACTCTACAGGGTCGTCATCCGTCGTGCTTATGGGATCACACGAGACCGATGAAAACACGGAACCCCGCGTCTTGCCAGCTCTGCAGAATATTGACGTCATATCTGTCGTCCTCGGTGACTACCATTTTGGCGCGTTGACGTCCACGGGAAAACTCCTCACTTGGGGACAATACTCTCATGGTGCTCTCGGCCTCGGTGATCCTACAAAGATTGAACTTGGTCAACCGGGGGGTTACCGGACCGAACAGCAGCGGGAACGGAGGGGCAACCCCCCATCTGTCACGGAACCCACCGAAGTCAGGTTCGATCACGGTGAAACGCGCAGGAGAAAGAGATTTTGCTTTGCCGCAGCTTCTGCGGGATGGCATATGGGGGCCTTGGTGATAGATCTTGAGGTAAGTGTCAGCTTCTCCCGAGGGGCACCGAAGTTTTTCTGACCAATTACTCTCGTGATCTATGTATATCCAGCCAGATGACCCAGATGACGATGACGAAGCAGATTCTGTCCCCATGCCTGGTCAATTCCCCTCTAGCTCCAGGCCTTCCCAGCTCAGTCCATCCGAGTCCGCGGGCACTCCTGGTCGGGGGTTCGTATTCCGCGTTGGTTTTGCTGGCAGAGGGGCGATTCGAGGACTTCATGGTCAGAGGGGTTATTGAGGACTTTTTTTCAGCCTTTTCCCGGACCGGTGTAAGAATAGATTGTGAGCGATTGTGGTCTTTGGCAGTGGGTGTATTTTTTAAATCAGGTGTCGACGTTGGTCACGAATCACGATCAGCGGCTCGTCCCTGGGACTGCAAGCTTTATAAGAATTATATCCAAACGAGCGTTCTTAACATATAAAACTTCCTTGAAAAGTGTCAAGCTTTGTCAAGCGACTGTCCGCAGCAAAATTCGTACCGACGGTATTCCGTGCCCAGGATACAGCGATAAATATAACATCGAAAGTGGGACCTATTATTTAGATTCTCAGAGGTTTTGGGAACGGTATATAAGCCAAGATTCGCCTTCCCTCCATCAGACAGATCTCCAAAGCGTTCACGATGTCTTCGCCAATCATCTTCTACGACATCCCCAGCAAGCTGCCCGTCAATGCGTGGTCGCCAAACACCTGGAAGACAAGGTGGGTCGCGTCGTCGGTGTTCAGAGCGTCCCGAGGCTGAGCAATTTCCGCAGATATGCCTTGAACATCAAAGGTGTCGCGTACAAGACTGAGTGGGTCGAGTACCCAGACATCGAAGCCCTTGCGAAAAAGATCGGTGCACCCGCCACTGGCACCAACGACGATGGCAAGCCAACATACACCCTCCCCATCATCAACGATCCCAACACCGGGAAAGTCATCTCCGACTCTTTCCTGATCGCCGAGTACCTCGATGCCACTTACCCCGACGGACCCGCGCTCTTCCCTCCGGGCACGAAGCCTCTCATCGAAGCTTGGGAGGCTGGCGTTCTCGCTGGTTTGGGAGGCATCTTGTTGTTGCAGCTCGCTCTTAGCTGTGGCATCTTAAACCCCTCTAGTGAGAAATACTTCAGAGCTACCAGGGAGGCCAAGTTTGGCATGAAGATTGAGGAGTTCTCGCCTGCGGGCAGTGAGAAGCGCAAGGCTGACTTGGAGAAGGGCAAGGCGGGGCTCGCTTC
>JBBPRG010000271.1:0-15828 GCA_038092895.1 Chalciporus pseudorubinellus | reverse complement strand
CAAAAGATGTTTTACACTGGCTACAACGACCTTAACATTTTGTACCTAAGTCTCCATACAAAGTTTTCACAGTTCGTGGATCCTGAGCCTGCAGGTGTTGGTGTTGGTCTGGGACACCCTGTATGCGACGAGGAATGCACGGGCGGAGTTCAAATTTGGCGGGCAGGAATCAAACTTACCAAACCCGGGCCACCTTTCTAAATTGTGGACAGCACGTGCCGTGATTTATCATAGGCTCCCTGGTGGCATCCATGCCATCGAAGGGTCATTTGGAGAAGCATGGTGGTGGTTCGTTGGACCAAGCTGTGTGTGATCCGATTGGTAGATTAAATGGTGAGGCGTGGACGCGTGGAGGCGGATCAATGAAACCTATAGTTCTCGTAGAGGGAAACTATGTAGGAGCCGTGTGTGGACGACGCGTGTTTGAATACTAGGTTCAGGACACAGTGAGTTCTGTGGTTGTTGGCTATGACCTTGAATTTGTGTATCTATGGAGGAAAAAAGAGGTATGTAGTGCGTGGAAGACTGCGGACTCTGCATCAACTCTGCATTTCTTAGGCTCCTTTCCTCGTGATTTGATGGGGTACCCTGACTCTCGAAATCAAAGTCATTTCTCTTTCTGAAGGGTAGAATCATCTCCGATCTGGTATCCAATTAACTCCATGAGAAAGCCTCAGGCTCGTTGTGATTGCAGAGTGCCATAGCTGAGCTTTGGGTGTAGCTGGGTGTGCAAGGAGATGGCCTACCTCCGACCTTAAGGTGAGAACGGATAGAAGGCGCGTGGCTCAGCTCCAGAATAGATGAAAACACAGCAAATCCATTTGCACGATTATGACAACACGTTCTCAACTATCTCCGCATTATCACGGTTCCGGGCTCGTCCAAGACTCCAAGGTCATGATGGCGTACTTAGTATGTAGTATGTTGTGGGCTGACTTCGAATTTACATGCGTGTGAAATCAGCTGCCGATGGCCTGACTTGAACTCTACCTTGAACCCTACCAATATGTTCCATTCTACCTTATGGGTTCCTTGGTAGCCCCTCGCGGTCCGAGGCACACGAGTTTGAGAAGAATTGACCATGGCCTGAGCTGTGCGGTTGTGGATGGTTCACCCAAGTATCATCCCTCGTTTCGCTTCAAACAAACCTTCGAGCAATCAAGCGACTCGAGATATCTGGACCCATAACTTGAGGTAGAATCCAAAGACGTCTTCAAGTCGGTCTCCATGAGTATTGTGGTGTGTTACTTTTCCAGGCCTCGCACTGGGCAGTTCATGCCAAGGCTCCTGATTTTGAAGAGCGCTCATCTAGGGTAGGTCTCAAGATGAATCGTTTACTAGGTTCTCTGACCGTCCATTTCAGATGACGTCTTTTTCCGCCTTTGGTTGGTTCGTGATTGTGATCACCAGCTTTGGTTCTTGCTCTCGGAAGCTGGACTATTGAAAGCTGTATTGCTTCGAGCTTGACGCAAAGGGATTTCCTTTATTGACAAGAGCACATTCTCAGTAATTCGATCGCTTTGGTCGTCGTTCACACAGTGCAGGGCCTCGGGCCAGGCAGAGGCCGGCCATGTGGTTAGATCGTCGGGAATTCGCAAATCTCAAGAGCAAGGGTCGTGGTTTTGTCCCTCCCGCGAGAGCGAAGATTGGCGCGTTAGTCGGGAGCGATCTATGGTTATTTTTTTTCTTCTAATGCGGAAAATTATGCTAACATTCTATTTTTTTTTCCAGAAAATGGATTCGTTGAACACACCATTTGACAACAGAGGGTGTTGTGTATGAAATACTATGGTGCTCACGTCTGGAGCTCAGGGAATATTATGTGACTCCTCCCTATGGGATCTGGATAGCTGCCCTCCGATGCCGCCCGCCCGCCTCCTTGGCAAGCAATCGCTCTCCATCCATGTCCTCTTCACCTTTCGGCGCTCTGTATTCGACCCTTGAAGAACACCGGTTTCTCCATATTTCCGAACGCTTGGCCGTTGGTTTGATGGAGTCCAGCCAATGTTCACACCAAAGTCCCTCGACGATGAGGTCACCAGTCAGCACATATAAGATGACTGTAAGTTCAGCTTAACGACAGAAAACCAACAAGGTCTAGCCGTCTCAGTTGCTTCATACACCCTCCGACCTCCTTCAAATGACATTCAACACTGATTGCGACGAGGAGGTATTTCCTTTCCCCCTTTCCTTGAGAGATTTGCTGATCACGACTCGTTTCTTCCTGCCAGTTCATCATTGACCTGATTTCCAATGCCTTCGACCTAAAGGAACACCAGTGCGAGTGGATGGAAAACGGTCTCCCGTGTACCCAAGTGGTGTTCGGCAGAGATTTCGCTGCCCACTTACGAAGTGTGCATCGAGTGCGCACGGCTTTAAGGCTAGCATGCCAATGGCACGGGTGTCAAGAGAGTTTGAACAAGGACTGTGTCGTTAGGCACGTGCAAGAAAGACACCTCAATTATCGCTGGCCCTGTCCAAGGTGCAATACGATATTCACCCGAAAGGGTGTAATGAATACGCACCGCGCTACTTGCTCTGGCTTGGCTGGGTGATGCATGGACGGTTGAGCCAGTCTCAAGAGGTAATGCATTGCTCATGCGTCTCATTGAAACTCGTGAATTGAATCCTCAGGACAGGTAGTCTATGAGCCCTGTATGCTACGATTGTAGTACCTTACCACGATTCAATGCTTAGTTCTTTTCAAGCTTGCGACTTAGCTTGAATTTGCTCGACAAACACGGCTGTTGTCATCGTTGAGCAGTGTATGTCTAATTGCCTTATGTTGAGACCAGCTAGAATCTGAGTCGTATCTAGAATCTATGACTCTTAAGATGCAACGATGCGATCGATGCATGCCATTGGCAGACCAAGCGCCCACACAGCTTGTGGTTCTATTATCAGTTGACTGGGCTTGGAGGTGTGGCAGCGCGTTTATCACAGCGCTGCTTTTGTTTAATCCGTGATGAGAGGGGCAGGGAGTCGGTACAGCAACCCAAAATGGGAATCAAAATACTCCATGGAAGCGCCTTCGCTTCGGGAGCCTGCCAAAACCATGCCATGTGTGGCGGGCGTCTGTCTAGCATGCCAATGTGGATCTAGCAGACAGGTTGCTATAATGCTTAAGCTTGATGTTTCCGGTAGGCTCCCGGTCCTATTTGCAGTGTTGAAACGTTGACTTTTGCGCTCCATAGTCTTCTTGGGAGTTATGGCCATCTCCATGGAACGCTGGCTGGCCCGGGAGGCCCCCTTCGTCCACAGCTCCAGTACCAGCCTGCCATCGATCAGACTGATAAATTTACGCGAACCTGCATTCTAATCTCTATCTTCCCGCCATCCCCCTTTCCTCGCAATCGTCTCTCAATGAGTTTTGGTGACGGACAGGTTTACTTCCCCAGCCGGCACTTCTCCGAAAATCATAGCAACCAACTCCTCCGAGGGCAGCCTCTCATGGATTATTGTTTGTAAGCCCTGCTTGACGCGGTGGTGTGAGAGCGATCCTGATCTTCGTTTTCCTGATAGTCCTGTCCCCTTTGATGAAGCGTGGCGTTATCACACATCCTCGCAGATCTCCCCGCACACTACCAACGAATTGTTCAATGTCTCTGGCGAGACATTGCGTCAGCCTGAGAGCCTGCCGGGTTGCGTTGCAATGGGGACTGTGAACTCCACTGGAGTTTCAAATTCCCACCAAGTAGGATGGAATGGATTGAGCTCCAGCCTCGCTCACGCTATTCATCCTCCTCTTCTGCCCTCTCATGGCCAATATCAACCACCATATTCGCCACAAGTTTGTGGCTACGGTCCCGCTCTCGACGACCCTCACGTTACTCCCGCTCAAGCCATCCCACAATTATATCCAACCACCCTCCAAGACCCCCACTCTTACGCGGGGGACTGCGATGGATGGACGGACCAAGGCAATATAGACTCGCAAACGGCTCTCGATGACGATGACTTCTTCACCACTCTTCTGGGTTTGCAAGATTCCTTCACCACAGAGCCCTGCGATAAGCGACAGACATTGATCACCTCTCCTGCGATCTCCGAGGAACTTATCCATCGTGCTGGTACTAGCAGGCCGGACCCCATGTCCAGGGACACGACTAGCGTCAAACTCAAGCGACGAGACTTCATATGCCTGTGGGTCATGCCGGATGGTATATGTTGCGCTGCACAGGTCGTTGCGGACAAGCGGAGTGTTGTAGAACATTTGCAGACCCATGGTATCCAAACCGGGAACGAGAAAGCGCGCAAGAGATGTTCTTGGTTCCGCTGTACGAAGGACTTGAACAAGGAAAGCCTTCCACGTCACATCCTGACAGTCCACGTCAAGGACAAAGTTTATTGCAATCAATGTGGATCGCAGTTTGCAAGAGAGGACTCGCTCAAGAGGCACCTCAAAGGTTTCCAGCACGATGGATGTCGTCATGCCGATAAGAATAACAGCAGGCCATCACGCATGCTTGCGCTGTCCCGAATGTCAACTGACCGCGCCACCGACAGAGGAAGACAATCACTGCATATCTGATGTTCGTTTTAATTCCCTGGATTCACGGACTGGATCCAGCCCGTCTTGATGATTTTTTTTTGGACTGGAGCGTTTCTAGGAGGCCTTGGACGTTATGACTGGACTTTCATGAGTAATGTAATATCGTAAAGTGTAACGTGTTCTCCCTCGGAAAGAAGCTAGGTTGAATCAGCATGTCATTTTGATCCGAACGGATAAACACCAGTACCACGGACGACTGCCAGTGGGTGGCGTCTTCTTCAACGCCTATGCGGCTGGGTCCAAGTCTCCGACGAGACACCTGCTGCAAGTCACACCTAAAGATAAACATGAACCTACCGTAGCAGCCATGCTGTTACACTAGGCACAGTGCACGTGTGCAGACGGCCCTGTCATATGAACTTGAAGAGCAGCGCAACCTCTTTTGCGTATCTTTAACCGTGAAGGTCATATCCAGGCTCTTTCTACGGTTGTCCCGTTGCCACTGAATCCCTCCGCTCGCATCGAATGCGTCGACGATCCACAAACGGGCAGTTAACTTGAACTGTTCGATGTGAAGTTGGCAGCTATGGCAGAGCACCGCCTTCCAGCCGCACGGGCGGGTCATCGGACCCAAATTAGGGGTGATTACACTGACCCACAAACCTCGATTAATGAAGGATTCGAGTCGTAGCGGACGCCGGGGCCCATGGGAACGAAAAAGAAAAAAAAAAAAAGAACCTACAAGCTGTTGACTAAGCGGTACAGCTCTCATGCTGGACAGTGGTTGCGGGCCATCCAAACAATGGCAACAATATCCTGAAGGTTTAACATGGCAGCCTACCTACAAAACATTAGATGAGACCAAGGTCGGGCAGGACGTACTTGAATTTTGAAATTTGTGATGTATTATTATACTGGAAATTATTCCTCAAGTTACGGGGAAACCTGAATGGCTCCGGGCAGACCGCCAGTTCGCAGCGCCTGGAGTTGGAGGAGTGGGTGCTCATCAGAGCCTGAAGAATACAGGGGCCGGACGAGTTGGCGTCTTGGGCGATTCTCGTTTACCTACCAAAGATCAATAGAAGGGTGGTAGAATTTGGGCACGTTTATCCTGTCTCAAAGTTAGCGAGAATGACAGTACTGCCAGTGTATGACTACCTTTGACAAGGACTTGAAGCAGGTCGAGTCACGCCGCCTTTGATAAACAGCCATCTAATCTGACGTAATTACCTTCAAGTTGTTGCACAGCAGTCACTTACACTCACTCAGTCTCGAGGTCGTTGTGACTGGTGGCGACGACTCACTGCGAACAATCGATGAACACGTCGCGTTTTTGAATGCCGTCTGTTCAAGCGTTGTCATCTTCTACGTTGGCCCCGGAAAGTGTCCCTCATGCGTTGCTGCCGTTCTTACGATCCCAATCACAAAATACGCTGACTCGTCTTTACCAACGACCATCATCATGTCTTTCAATATTCCGGTTGGTTTGGTTGCTCAAGCCGTCAGGGAACGAGATACTGAACTATTTCAAGCCTGCTTGGACCTATCGAGCGTCAGCTTATCATGAATTTGTTATGGCTTGAGAGCGCTATTCCAACGAACACAATGACGGCCTGGGTGGTCCCAGAGGGCAGAAAGTTGGTCGCACCCTGTTTCTCTAGGTTGTGAGGTACTCAGACTTGGTTTTCGGGCCTATTTCAGATTGTACGATCAAGCTCTAGCGGAAATGACGGGACTGCATATCATTCAAAACTCTCCAGCGAAGCTTGCGTTAAATGCCACTTTCAAGTCTAGCATGAGGCAGGCCATTACGGGAGGGTGAGTACTCAGAACTCGGCATGACACGCCTGCTGAGGAGTGGTATGCAGTGGTACTACTAGTAGTTTCGGTGTGCCAGCCGACAAAGATGACAAACGACAGCCCACCAGTATTGATACCCTCGACTCTTACGCTTTGGAAAGGTGGGAGGTGAGTAATCTTGTCCCTATATCAGCATACACTCAACTTTCTCCCCGTTGAAGACCATTCTTCACTACATGGTGTCGTCCGGACAAGGTCAACTTCCTACCAAACCATCGCAGGGTGTTCTGTACCTACTCCAGCGTAGCGAGTTGATGAAAAGCGTTCAGTGAGTATTTAACTTAATTCACACGATGATTACTGAGGAGGATCATCTTTCCAGCGGCTCTCCCCTCCAAATCACGTCTTCTGGATTTCAGTTTCTCTTGCACTCACCACATGATCAACTCTGGAGTCTCTTACTCCAGTATTTGCACATGGCAGAAGTATGCTCACTCGCTCGCTTCTCTTCAACCTACTTATGTGGGTTGATTAGGAGCGACAAATGGACCTTGTAGAAGTCCTCAGCTTTCTCTTCATGCTTTCGACCATGGAGCTCGGATGCGTGAGTCGTAACATTGCAGTAATTACACAGTTGACTTGACATAATCGCTCGTCATGCGCAGGAATACTCGACGGATTCATTGAGCGAAACACAGAAGGCAATGTTGGAAGATCTCAGAGATTATGGACTCGTCTGGCAGAGGAAGGTTAGGGCTTTGATTGTTCTTCGCGAACTTAACCTCCAACGCTCGGTAGGCTTCATCAAAGCGTTTCAGTCCCACTCGCTTGGCCACAACCCTAACGTCGCTCTCACCTCCCTTGCCAACTTCGAGTACTTCTGGAACCACACGACCTGGTTCGGGAACATCTGTCGCACTAACCACAGGGGCCGGACAGCAAGGATTCATTGTCCTAGAGACGAACTACAGGATATACGCCTACACCGGTAAACAAGTCGAGTCACCCCATATTGTGTCCATATGGCTCACATCTTCGGGTTCCAGATAACCCGCTCGAAATTGCTGTACTGAATCTGTTCATAACCATGAAATACCGTTTCCCAAATTTAGTCGTTGGCATGCTTACGCGTGAAAGCGTACGAAAAGCGTTGAGCAATGGTATATCCGCAGAACAGGTACGTCAGTCATTCATTTCTGGTACTCAATTCACTCACGGACTATTGACGGTCTAGATCATCAGTTATTTAACGACTCACGCTCACCCACAGATGAGGAAAAATGTAATGATTACTCACTCTGGCATCCTGTCAAGAATGACTGACGTACGCTTATGTTGCAGAACCCTCTGTTACCTGTGACAGTTCAGGACCAGATCAGGCTATGGGAACTAGAAAGAAACCGGCTCAAGTCATCAGAAGGTTCGTCAGCGGCGTTTGTCCATGTGCATAGGCGTTCTTTAGCTCACTTGGTTGACGTTTCCGCGTGGACAGGTTTCCTTTACAAAGACTTCGCTTCGCAGGCCGATTATGAATACGTGTTATCATATGCTCAGCAATTAGGAGTCGTCCTGTGGGAGAACACCGTGAAGCGGTGTTTCTTCGGGACGCTGGAGGGTCACGCCAATATTAGGGGTTTCATTGAGAGACGTACTGGAGGAGGATAACTCCGTGGAGGGTTTATGTGCCGTACAGTAAAACATGCGGGCAGACGACTCATCACGAAGTGTACGGTATGTCACGACAGGGACTCCACACGGTCATGATCAACCTGTCTGTATAAAGAAAGCTCATCAAAGTTACCGGTCTGTAAGCGCTTTCAGCCAGCGGCCGGCCCAGCCGCTTCAACACAGATACTGATCCGCCGATTTTGATTAATTTGTTTAGTGTGAAAAAAAAAAGTAGAATACAATGAGGCCTAAGATTGGTAAGTATCATCAGCTATGGCGGGGTCGGCATTAATTCGTACAACGACTCAGGCTGTCCATGAGTCACAAGTACAACAAAACCATGATATCACAAAACCATGAAACGGGTCAGTTTATGAACCCGCGGAAGCTGTCTTTACTTCATCTTCCTGACAGAGAACGAAGCCACCCTCAAACCCAACAGCATGCATACCTGTCGCCGTGTCCCGCCATCGGCCAAGTAGGCTACGTCCATGAACGTAACCTTTGAATATCCAACGGCCTCTGTCGTGGTTTTGATTGTTGATCTGATCCGTAATCGTTTGAATTATGGAAACAATTCAACGGAGAAAAGAGGTTACGTACTGGAAGGCGAAGGAAAACGACAAGCCCATCCCAAGGCCTTATTCTCCCGAGGTACGAGTAGTGGCCCCAAGCCGCCCCTTGTCTTTCGCAGGTCTAAAAAGGGAACGATGATCAACAGATGAGTGAGTGGAGAAAGAAGGGCAGAAGACTGACCTCGCCGGTGATGATGATATCTTGAACCCCACTAGATTGTTCCTCGACAAAGTCCTCGTATTCATCCACTTCCTCCGTATCCTCCTGCATTGCGGAACTTGAATCATCTGGACAATACCATTCGAGGTCTGATCCGTTGGATAAGCGTTCGTAAGCCTTTGTGGAGTAGTGTGATACACGATCGGGGCGATACGTCTCATACCACGTGTTCTTTCCTGTGCTCGGGTCAAATATTTCTAGCCCGTCCTAGAAGTCGCGCATGATATATTATAACCCCCAAGTGATGAAGCACAAACCCTACTTACTGCGCGACGGGCGAATTGTAAGCCTCGAGGCAGCCAAGCATTAAAGATATCTTCCCCTAGATCATCTGGGCATTGGGGAGCGATGAGAGGTTCACTGAAGGATAAGCAGTGATGCTCTTCAAAGCGACAGGCTATGCGCTCTTGTATTAGTGGTACGCTGGAAGGGGGGAGACGTTGATCCCTGATAGCATTGAGATGTGCGAACATATCAGGGACCTAGACCAAAGGCTGTGTGAGCGTCAAGCGGGTAATTGAAATGTAGGAACAACGCAAGATGAAGAACGTACAAAGATACGGCCACTCCAGTTACCCACAAGCGTACCGAGGGGATATACGATACCCTTCAATGGACGTTCAGCGGCACATGGCGAGTGGCATCCCACTAGGCGATACCAGTCCTTATCATGCTGTTCGCTGGAGGCACCGAGTTTCTGGAAAAAGCTGGTTCGTGTATGATAATGAAATTCCCTGACGTCTTCTTGTGTAAGAGCAGGGGTTTCTAGACCTCGTGTGATCGCTTCTTCACGCGTCGCGGGAAGAAGCGTAATGCGTGATGGGAGGGGAAGCGTATCCTGCCAAGCTTCTTGTCGCACAACGAAGTTCAACAGAGCGGCGGTTGCGAG
Source organism: Chalciporus pseudorubinellus (assembly GCA_038092895.1). NCBI lineage: Eukaryota > Fungi > Basidiomycota > Agaricomycetes > Boletales > Boletaceae > Chalciporus > Chalciporus pseudorubinellus. Next base: position 6,184 of record JBBPRG010000271.1, on the reverse strand, counting down.
GGGAGGTACTGCGAGCTTGAGCCTTTTCCCGAGGTAGCGAATTTGAGTCACGAGGGGAGGAGGGCCGGAGAAACCGGCGCTCATTTCGTCATGCTCCTCGCACAGCGGGAGGTAGAAATGAGTATCAGGGGCAAAAAGGGAAGGATACTACAGGCAATATTTTAGCATCCATAACGAAACGAAGATTACTACGTTATACCTGGTAGCCACGGACTAAGAAGGGGAGCATCGCATTCGTAAGTGCAGTGCGTATGGCCACAGATTCCCCTGCGACTCTATCTGGACAACAATCAAGTTAGAGACAGAGAGGGGTTGGTAGAAGCTTGCCTTTGCTGCTCGTCATCCAAAGGAGCCACAATGCGAGCGACATGCCTTCTGGGTCAGATAGATGTGGTGGAGAGTAACCCTCGGCTGTCGATAAAGGAAGACTTCTAAGGGCAACCACGCCGAGGACCCAGTCGGGTAAATTTGCCCAAGAAAAAAGGTGCTGCTCATTGTGGCCATCGTTCTCAAGCATCATCAGGTACGCCACCCAGAGGGCTTCACGGTCTAAACGAAGGGAGGGGCTCCCATGGCGTATGTGTCTCAACGAGATGCAACGGCTGCGGAGTTCTTGAGCTAAACAACTGGGAGATGTCCACCTATCAGATAGTCGACGTTCGGCGGCTTCGGAATCGAACTTGTGAAGGAAGATGTCCGCATAAAGGCGACTGTTGTTCGCAATACACAGGTGGTTATGGATGGTCCCACATGTGAGCAGGAGTGAGAGGAGATTCACGGGCGGACCGAGGAATGGATCAACGGCCACATAGAAAGCAATGTTGTCGAGGATGGCCGGGTTGCAGGTGACGACCCTCTCGAAGGTACGAGGAGCGAGCATCGTCGTCTTTGCAGAGAGGTTGGGGAGTAGTAATTACGCTGGGAGGCATTGGAGCGTTTTTATTTAAGTAGACCATGAATACGCCTAAATCGGAGCGAATATGGATTTGATGATAATCTACCTTCAGCGTTGATCGCCGCGACCTTCTCATGCCTCCCGCCAATTGGTGGGAGCCGTCTGAATGACCGAATCATTACGAGAAAGCGGGCATGTAGTCCCTGACACGAGGTCAACGTGATAGACATACAGAAAATCGGAGAGAATTACATTCTGTCGGTTGTCCGACGGTCTTTTGTCATCCTGGGTCGAGAACCATTTGGGTGTCTGTTTCTCGTCAGAACATCCGCTGCAACTTACACAGTCAAAAATTCTTTGAACGAACAAGACCAACTTGGAGGGAGGTATGTAACGCCAACGGGCCGGCGGTAGCCCAGAAAGGGAAATTTACGGGGAAGACTGCTGTGCACTCTTTGTGACGAGAATATCATTCCCCACTTGCCACTGCTCCGCTGAGCTGTGATTGGCAAGATGACAACTTGTTTCGCGTGTAGCGCAACCGCAAAGATCTGGTGGCACAGGCCATAACTCCCTATAGCACACCCACCGGATAAATGCGGTTTTGAACGGTGACAACAATATTAATGGCAGCATCCCATCGAGTCATATCCGCGCAAACTGTACACGCCGCGGATTGCCGTGTCTGCATATGATCACCTATGTTAGCCACAGGCACCGGGGAATACAGTTCATTTCTCGCGTTTCCATTGGAAACACAGTTCACTGATCGGACAAGAGGAACACGTAACGCAATTGTCCTGCTGCGCGGCCCGGCGCGCTTTCATAACCAACAGTGACCACATGGCTCTCACTTGGGTTTATGGCGCTCCAGTTGCGGCTGTACATAGCCAAAAAATCTCTCAGTTTTCATGATTGCTGCATTGACGATTTATACCTGGAGGTGCGTCCTAGGCCGTCAGGAGCATGGCTACCATTGTGACAGAAAATCCTTCGTAGCGGCCTCGGTGGTCGATGTGGCACGTTCGTGAGTCAAGTCATATGTACTGTAATGTACATTTCCGATGCAGTCACACCGCGTCTCCGCTTCGAACTGCTTCGCCACTCACCATCATGATACTCCAGGTTGTAGCATGCAGAAACACTTTCGTTTGGTTAGCTTTTCCCAACTCGGTATGACAGCTCGGTCAGATCGGTGTCCATATTATATAACCCATTCCAGCTGGTAGGGCGATCGCGCCCGCAAAATATGCCGCTGACATGATCTTACAGTAGCCGACCAATGCGTGCAAATGCACAGAGTTGGATTCAAGTTCAACCAACTTGAACCCACGGAATGAATCTAAGAGGCAGAACCTTATCGGGATCGCCATTAATGCCGCTGCGACCGCGACAGGCCGTTTCACCTCAGTTGTTACTGGCTTGGTTAGTGGCTTTTACTAGTACTCACGGGTCTGAATCTTACTTTTGAACATCACTATATCTCGCTCATGTCATCGCTTGGAACGAACTTCGACAGGCCGCAGCCTCCATGTAACCTCGAATGGAACATAACATTTCAGTAGGTTTAGCGGCCACGAAACTCCTGAAAAATGGTATGACACTACCGTGACCCGATCAACAGTGTGTGGGATTCCGATCTCTGCCCTCGATAGTGAGTAGGTTGTGGGTCCAAATGAATTGGGGTGACTGAGTTACAAGGTACTGCAGCCCTGTAGCAACACAACAGCTGTGTCTACCATCATGTCCGTCAATCAAAGATAACGAGCGCGGTGTTCTGCTGGCACGCGGTCTTCGAGAACTGAAGTCGGGGAAACCCGAAGCCACAGGCCCATCAAGCGAAGACAGCAGGCCGCCATCGCCCTATACGTAGCATTCAAGTTGACACTGACCGTTGCTCGCTCCTCAGGCTCACTGTAGCGAGCTGAGCCGAGGAGTCCTTCCACTGGCAAATCTCCGTGTTTATGACGAGATCCTACACGCCTGTTTACCGTCAATGTATTGACCACATTCACAGAATCCAATGTTAATAGAGGCGCAGGCGTTCGGTTACCAGGCCAGTAAGCAAGTCTTTCCCTCACTGGCAGGCTGGGAGCGATTAGTTCGTTCATCTCATCCACCTACCTTTATTAACGGTCTATAGAGCACCCCTTCTAGAGACCAGATTGTTCGAAACTTGTTCGGAGTTGAACACGGAAATCACTCAACCCTTTCATTGACCTTGGACGAGGCTGTTACCTGTTGCTAACAAGATTCCTGTTGAGTTTACCACCCCTAACTAACAATACAACTAAAATGCCGAATTCACACCACCGTCATGGGGCCTGACGGAAACGAGTGGGTCAGCGACCTAGATCACCCCGGATCACCAACCTACGGATGCATCATATGGTACGGATGAACCCTCATATTCTGCATCGCGGGGTGATTACCACAGCTCGAACCACGCCAGGTCAACCATTTTCTTCATGACGCCAGACCGGCTTTACAATCTTCCACGCTCCACTTGCCCTGAACACGATCCGTCTAAATTGAGCAAGCAGATCACGGGTGGTACTATTAAAAGGGGACTCGGGATGGCAACGAGTATAGTGCACTGCAGCCTGTGATTCCCCCCAGTCTGGCGCGCTCCGTTGTTTGTTCCCACTGGCAGTGTCCGCTCAATTCGATCCCGAGATTGTCTTCAAGGAAGTCCGTGAATCGGCGGAGAGATACCACGATCGAGTCTATTCTCATGTTCTTCGCTTATGGCGTTCAGTTGATCAGAAAATTCTACGCCACTTAATATGCCGCGTTCGATGGTTTCGTCACATCTGACTATCCTAGATGAGTCCGTGCTCAGTAACAAAAGGGGTTCTCTTCGTATGCTTGTTCACTCTGACGGACTGGTGAGTTGAACGGCGGAATTGCATACGCGTGACTGCATGCATGATGGTTGAGGTAAGTACAAAAGGGCAGGGTTGCAGATACCCTGGGCCAAAGACGTTATCACTCGAAATCTTCGGGATGAAAACAAAACTTTATAAGATCAACACAAAGTTAAGTTCGTCTGGTAAGAATGGAACACATTGCTTCCGACACTGTCCTGACCGCTTTTTTAAAGGCATCATGGGCAGTCAGTCGGGTCCCAGTCCGTTACAAGTGCTACACCATTTATGGTCAGTACGGTGGAGCCCTACAATAAAAGGCGTCTGTTCTGCACCGACCTTCGTCCAATGAGTCCAAGTGCTCCACTTCTTCCTTTGTCAGCTCGAAATCGTAAATCTGAATGTTCGAGATGATCCGTTTCTTGTGGGATGATTTCGGCAGAGGAATAAATCCCTGTGTCATAGGGATATAAATTAAACGGACAACTGGAAAAAGGGAATTCGGTTCCGCACGCATACCTTTTGTAGGGAATATCTGAGCAGTATCTGAGCGGGCTCCTTCTTGTATTTCGTGGCAAGTGCCGTTAGAGCGGAATGGTTGAACCTCATGGCCTCTACGAGAGGCGCCCACGCTTCAAGAAGAATACCTTGTTTGTTGCAGAAGTCGACTATGTCTGTGCGCGTCATGAAAGGATGCAAGTCGACCTGCGGGTTTATATTTTTGGTGGTGAGTGGACGACGTGCAGTATCGGCGGTTGAGGACGTACTTGGTTTATCGCGGGATCCGGTAGACCACTGTCCAGCATCTCCTTCATATGTCTAACCCCGTAGTTGCTGATACCGATGCTCTTCAGCTTACCTGCCTTCTGCGCCTCGACGATGACCTCCCAGCTCTCTTTACGCATCTGCGGACCACCGAGTGGACTGTGAACGAGGTATAGGTCGATATAACCCAACCCACACTCCTTGAGGGACCTGTCGATCGCTTTGAGGACCCTGGCTTTCCCATTGTTGGTCTTCAACTTCGTGGTGAAGAAGATGTCGGATCGTTGAAGACCATTGTCCCTAATGAACTCGCGGATGGCACGACCGCATCCTTCCTCGTTGTCGTACCAGTCCGCGGAGTCCTGTAATAGTGGAAAGTTCGGACATCGTAACTTTGAGAGTTTGATAGTGCTCACGATGTGTCGGTATCCAGCCTGATTCGACGCCACAAGGGGTTGATCAACATTTCTCTCTGCAAGTTTGAATGTCGGGCAGCCTGACCTCGAGTGCCCACCGCACAGCCTTGTATGCTTCATCATTACTCATCTGGTAGGTCCCTTTATGAAATGTTCAGAAGCGTGGTCTTCGCTCCCATGTTATTGGCGCACCAAACCCGAGGACGGGTATCTCATTCCCGTCATTCATCTAAGGCATTAAGTTGGCTGTGCTCGAAGTCATGCCCGAGTCTCACCTTGTATTTCGATTGTAAGGTTAGGCCCGGGGTAGTCATGCTGGTAGATAGGTGTCTATTCAGCTGTTTCAACCTGGATGTGATGGTCAGAAAATTCCGCATCACAACCTTCCCATCATCAGATTTTTAGCATCACATGCTAAACTGTCGCTCACAAGAATAGCTGCAGCCAAGAGAGCAACTCGGAATAAGACGCGCAAGCGGAACGCCATCCCGAACAGCAGCACACGTCTCAAGGTGACATGAAAAGAAACAAATCAAAAGATATATTATCAAGCCAGACTACACATATTCGTACACGTCCGTACGACACACAATACTGCAAAAAGATCTGTGCAAAGTTTCGTTAGCATTGCAATATTTACGAACACAAGTGCTCGCTGCGCCAAAGGATCAGACATCCAAAGGAAGGTCATTCTTGACCCTCATCGCGCCGACCCCCGCTTCCCGCTCAGCGCACCATAAGGCGGCCCACGCTCGACACATGCTTTTGGGTTCACACGGCACGAGGGGGATTATAAGCGTTCCGCACTGGGGGAGTACTCCGATGGAGGGCGCTAGAGTGGAAACTGCGAATAAACGGAATATTTCATCGTACTAGATGGCGCAGCGAAGGAATGTTAGAAGAAAGACATGAACTTACCGACTCCCCGCGTTCAGTAGAGTGACCATTCAAGATACCTAAAAGACTGAAGAGACGTCAGGATGCAATGTTTAAAGCAGAGTAGAACAGTAGTAAAATCAGATAAAATGGCACTGGCAAGTACACTGTGCGTCCCGAAGAACGCATGTTCGTTGCGAACGAACTGCTCTATTCCTCGGCATGGTCGTATAGGACGGGGAAGAGAATAAAGTCATCGTAGAGATGAAAAGCCGATACAGTGACAGAAACTTACGCTCAACTATTGTGAAAGGAGAGAGGCAAACGAGAAACATGTTGTGCACGATGAAAAGATTTCTGGCGGA
>JBBPRG010000270.1:0-15896 GCA_038092895.1 Chalciporus pseudorubinellus | reverse complement strand
CGGGTCGCTGAGTACCGAGTCCTGACTACATTCTCGCTTCCTTTCCCCGAGGAGATCTGCACCACGTGACCTCACACGCGTTAAGATTGCTGTCGACTGACTGATACATGCGGGTATACTACATACAAGAAGGATACACCATGCAATCTCCGTGAACACGTATTTGTGTCCGGAACCCAAAGCGAGAATTCATTCCCTATACACGAGGTAGATGACCGAGGTTGTGGCTATCAGCGTTGTCACCAACATCATGATGGGAAAATGAATTCTGTAATAGATCAGCTAGACACAGAACAAGTGGGGAAAATCCCTCACTTTGACACATCAAGGAATGCCCTTACTCTCAGCAGGTCCTTTACCCCTCTGTGATACTCCCAGATGGCAGCGGCGATTGTGGCCAGAGCAGCGACGAGCTGCAAGATTGCCACGGGTAAGCTGGCAGACCCCAGCGTGTTTGGATCGCTGGTATTAGTTGATGTGGGTCCTGGGAGTCGTACATTGAGCAAGGCAGAAGCGCATAGGAGCATCAGCAACAAGACCAGCTTGAAGTATGATAGAAAGTTGCGTTCTAGCACGCAGAAATCGCGGACGGTGCTGCCCACGACCTCAAGAGACAAGGCCATGGCACAGAGTGTAAATTCGTTGGCCGTGGGGTGAAAAGGAACAGTACAACGTGCTACACCACGCAAACATGCTCAAGTAAACTGGGAAATCGCAAAGTCAATTTCACGTGCGGACTTGATGCGGAGATGAACACGTGATCGGACGCGTTGTTTGGTCGATGTTTGGTCCAAGTTGATATTGGTTCGTGTCCTGTTCTTGTTTCTGCACTTTGCACTCTTTGTTACTGTTACGCTCTTAATTGCCCGAAGCGCATTAACAGGGCTTTACGATCTGATACGAATATTCACGAACGATGGGTTTCTTCAAAAAAATCTTCACCATCGGTAGAAAATCCAAAAAACAGCGAGCCAATCGCGCTACCCCAGATCTCGGTCTCCCTCCCGTTCAAGAGCATCTTAAACCATGCCAGGCCGATGATGCCGAGGCAGCTGTGAGTCGACTCCTCCGCTCATCTTCTGGTCGATGTGCACCAGAAGCTTCAATGGATTTTGCGTCCCTCCCTCCCCTTCGTAAGTCCATCTACACATGAACTATCCTTCTTAACCAATACTCTTATTCAGCACACCCTATCAACTTCGTCATCCCTCACCCAGGGACATCGTCAACCTCACTTGCCAACGTTGTTCGACGCACCACTTACTCTGTAACTATCCATGGACGCACCGTTCATAGCCGTACAGAATTCCCGAATGCTTATCCACCAATGGACAAGGATTTCACTCCCAAGCGATCCCTCACCGACTCGGCTCGCCGCCGTTCCAAAAGTGTACCCATCACGCCACGAGACAAGAGTCGTTTGCTTGCTCTCCGTCAGGACCCCTCTGTAGCGAGTCTTCTTGATCACTATGACGCTCAAGGACACCTCGACTCTGCAATCTTCTCAAACTCCCCGTCTCCAAAGAAGGAAGGTCGTATCCAGAGGAGGCGCACCGGGTCCACTTTGCGGCAACTACTCGGTCACCCATCATCGCCAGAGCTACGGAATACCAACGCCGAAGGAGATATATCTTGGGCCGAAAAGATCCTTGGGTTAGTTCTACGCTCCACTCCTCCTTTGACAATACTAATAAAGCGGCACCCAGCGAGACCGACAGCAACTCCTCCGTATCCTCCCTGGGTCCATTGACACCTGCCGATCCTCATTTCAACCACGCTCATTCCACATATGATAACCCTGCTCTTTCTGTTGAATGCGATACCTCAACCCTGAACCAACGCACTTTCTCTTCGCTCGAGGTTGAACTCTCAGTGTCTACCGATCATGCTCACCACCAAGCTCTCAACTCGCAATACAAGAACCCCATGGCTACCCAGCGCGCTTCTCAGATATTCGGGTTCCTTGGTGACAAGAAGAGGGCTCATGACGGACCAGTCTCAAGGCTCCCCCAGCTTAAGACAAGTACAACCCCGCGACGATTTTCCGTTGAATCTTCCGCCAGTGACACCAAACCCACCAACATACCTCTCCCGCGGCGCAGCTGCACACACATACCACTCCCTGCTTCACCTACAAATCAACGACGGTTCTCTTCCTCCTCAGATCGTATCAAGTCTACAACGGCTACAACACTTTTGCTGCCACAGCCTGAGCAGGAGGAAGCAAGTCATTTACAAGCTATCTTTTCCCAGCACACAGGGAAAAGCAGCCGGGGACCTCGTCCACCTTCCGCTAGGATACCATCACGACTAAGTTTTGGCACTCTCCCGGTCCCATCCGACGTTAACCCCACGACGGAGCAGCCTAAATCTACGCCATCCACTTTGGGCGAAAGGTCAAATGTCGACAAGTACATTGGTGTTGCTGCTAGCCAGCCCCATGGAACGCCGTCACAGATACCAAAACTGAGAAGTGCATCAGGCTCTTCCAGTCGCTCTGCGGAATGGAAGAAGGATGTTGACGTCCGTTCGCCGCGTAGAGATCCTATTTCTTCCGCGCTCATTCCCAAGCCAAACAGTGATACAGCAGCACCCTGTTCTACTTTTGTCGTTTCACCTCACGATAAGGAGAATGATGTATCGTCTCGCCTCCCCCAGCTTGTCACTCCGATCCGTCCGTTTTCATTCCATGCTGCTCATCTCCAGGAGCCACCTTCCCCTGCTTCCTCGTCGGAACTGTCGCCTGTTGGAAAACAAATGATGGCCAATTTGCGACAGCAGCGAATGCGGGCTCGTCAGCGCGATAGACAAGCGGGAAGATTGGGCAGTAGCCAAAGTAGGATTCGGTATTAAACTCCGCGCCATTCCTTTCCTTTCTCTATCTAGCGTGTTGATAACGCTTCATTAATTCGCGATGTATCTAGGCATGCTCTCGTTCTGTTTCTGCGATACCTGTTATATATGCTCTCTCTTATGACGAGTCGAAATTGACTTTGTTTTCCGCGTCTTACCGGCCGAGAGTGTGGTTTATGATTTTATCGATACGGACTGTTCGGCGGAAAAGCTCCGTGTTCCAGCCGCCGCTAAAGACCCGCGTGGGGTCTCCTGTTTGTAACTCTAATCTCTGGCCTACCCACAGTGCACGTTTCAGTCTTTGTCTGCGTGTCCTACCATACTACTTTCACTCCGTCATCATCAGGTTACCGACCTCTCGACAGCCGACATTCGTCAGTCATCCTCTTTGGACTTTGGGTCGTACGAAATGGTGCACCAATACGGCGCCGTGAAAACCACGGTCACTGAGGACCAACGAGTGGAAGATAACGACTCGGAGGGCTCCGCTTTACTCGGGGCAGAGGCTGCCCCAAAGCTTAGAGATGGTCACGCGAGCATCATGAGTTCCGTCAGTAATCTCTCAAACACCATCATTGGAAGTGGTGCGTCGTGCTTTGTATTGGTTGGCTGTATGCGTGGGGCGCTAATACTCCGTTCGCTAGGTATGTTAACGTTTCCCCTGGTACGTTTCCCCCGTCACCCTCCATTTACACTCATGGACAGACCTATCCCTATTAGGCCATGGCATCTGGGGGTGTTCTCCCAGGTATCCTCACATGTGCATTCTCTGGCTTTGCTGCCGGCTTTGGCTTGTACCTCCTCACCCTTTGCGCCCGTCATGCCCCGCACCGGCGCAGTTCATTCTTTGCCGTGGCGCAACTTACTTTCCCTCAAGCAGCAATTTTCTTCGACGCCGCAATCGCTATCAAGTGCTTTGGCGTCTGCATTAGGTATGTCTTGGCTTGCAATGCATTGGAATTGAGTATTGACTTTGTCTTAACAGTTACCTCATCATCATCAAGTCGTTGATGCCCAACGTTGTTGCGTCGATATACCACGACTGGACATCGCCAGATACGAATCCTCCGGAATGGGCACTATCCGGCCACAATTGGGTCACACTTGTCATGCTGATACTCGTTCCACTGTCTTTCTATCGCAAACTAGACAGTCTCAGACATACAAGCTACATTGCTATGTTTTCCGTTGGTGAAATATTCCGTTCTTGTTTTGCTAGTGGTCAGAACTGACTAAAGACTCCAGTATACCTGGTAATTATCGTCGTCGCATGTTACTTTAGACCTATGGAGGGTTCTCCACCACGGGGCGAAGTTTATTGGATGCACTTCACGCCCAACTTTGTGACGACGTTTCCCGTACAAGTGTTTGCATTTACATGTGCTCAGAACGTGAGCAACACGTTTCGTTGAATATAGCACAGTAATCTGGTATTAATGGTGTTTCAGATATTCCCCATCTTCAACGAGCTCCGAACTAATTCGCAGGAGCGCGTCAACCTGGTCATCGGCACCTCTGTTGGAGGGGCCGTGATCATCTATGAGGTCATCGCGGTCTTTGGCTATTTGACCTTTGGCTCCAATGTAAGGGAGCGCTGCTCTCTAGCTGTCTCCTAAGACTAATTTTTAAATTGAATTTAGGTCGGCGCAAACATCGTTGCGATGTATCCATCGACCTCGCTCTTTATTGCAATTGGTCAGCTAGCCATCGTCAGTCTTATCGTATTCTCCTATCCTCTGCAAGTGCAACCATGCCGCAACTGCTTGGACAAGATTTTCCATGCTGGGGCTGTCGTTAAGCCGACATTACAAGACGATGAGGACGCCGTGAGCGATCACGCAGGTGGTGAAATGTCGACAGTCAAGCATGCGCTCATTACTGGGGCTATCATCCTCTTTAGTTTCATGATTGCTTACAATGTGGATGACTTGCAAATGGGTGAGCGTTATCCGAAGCGATCAATATACTTCGCTGATTCGCTGATTGGAAAAGTGCTCTCATTTGTTGGCTCCACCGGGTCGACAACAATATCCTTTATCCTCCCTGGACTCTTCTTCTGGAAGGTGAGAAGTCTTCCATGCGGTGTCACGGATCCGATCCTGATTCTTTATTTGCACAGCTCTCCAAGGAAGACCCCACCATGAGTCGTGCGCTGAACAAGAGTGCAATGGCGTTGACTGTTTATGGACTCTTCATCCTCGTGTTTTGGTTGGTGGTTTATTCGTGGTATATCGGACAAGCACTGAATGTATCGACAGCCTGGCTTTCAACATCTACCAAGTGATCTATCCTACGTCAGCGGGCGTCGCACATTGATCTAGAGAGACCCTCTGTATGTATATACGAGAGATCTAGTTACGGTAAAATATAATAGACTGAGCGTGTCCAAGCACTGCACATGAGCGCCAAGTTGGTGTGTTCCCACGAGAGGAGAGTCCGTTCAGGTTGTGTTGGGTGCAATTGCATAGTTCGTCCCCTAGACCTACGGATGCATCCACCTTCCGTGTCGCTGCATTTCTCGTAGACCCTTCTCCTTTCTTTTCTTCGCCGTACTCGACGTCCACGACAACTTCACGTTTGGTGTGAATCCTTCTCGCGCTCGCTCGACCTCTTCGGTGAGTCGCTGCCGCCAATCACTCGCACGATTCTCTCCTCGTCCCGTCTTTCCTGTCCTTGTGCTCGACCGCTGAGGCTGTATTTCCTGTAATTTTGTGTGCTCAGGTCGTGCGACGTCCCTGATCACGAGTATTCTTTCATCATCCACATCCATGTCTTCTTCCCCACCAGCCATTCTTCCAATGGCCGCCACGCCAAACATCTCCAATCCCGATCTCCATTCGCCTTCATTTACTGGCCATCCCTCCTCTTCCACACTTGAACCCTCGATTGTTCAATCTTCCTCTCGCTCTGATTCAGAGCCTTTTGCCGATTCAGACTCCAATGGCAGCGCCAACCCCAGCGCTCTCGCGGACGTCGATCCACAAATCGTCGAGGCCCTCAAAAGTAAAGATAGGATATACGTCCTGAAGCTCGGCGAGCAGATGGAAAGTTTAATCAACGACCCCAGGTTCGTTTTTGGCTTCCCTTTCCATCTTCTCCTACTTGCTACTTTCCTCGCATCGTGGGATGACACCATCGTCATTCCCTTTCAGTTTCTGAGTTCAGGCGATCGTTGGTTGTTGTCGATGGCTTGACTGACGGTATCGATTACATAGGCCTCGCATTGATTTGACCCCCAATACTTCTTATCAAAGGCTGCTTGTGCATAGATGTTCTGCCTACTACAAGTTGGCGCCTGAAACAGATCCTATCACTAAAGTCATTAGTGTACTACTCACACCGGAGAGCGGAATGTGAGTCCTCGTCATTACGAGCTTTGTCTTTGGGCAATTCATTCACCTTGACCTAGACCTGCTCGCCGTATTGCAGAGCTTGTCCCTGCCCAGTCATCAGCACAACCTACTTTCAAAATTATGCTTCGATCTTCCGCCGACCGTCAACGTTCGAAACCCCACTCACAGGCTGGCTCTGTTGCTGGCGAGGATGCCGAGCTGTCGGATCCGGAGCCATCCGAAGCCGGTAGCCTAGGCGGGCGTAGTAATGCCACCGGAAGCAGCAAGAAACATAAGACGATCGCTGAACGAGAAGCTGCCTACAACGAGGCTCGTTCTCGGATATTCATGGATTTCGACGAAAAGGAAAGGGGAAAGGAAAAAGACCTCAGCGCTAGCTCGTCTACTTTTAGCCTCACATCAGGCTCGGTGACCAGTGCAGGTGAAACCAGCAGCACCGGCGATATGGACGACTCGGTAAGCTCCCCCACGACTGAAAGCGAATGGTCTGGACCAGTTGTACGAGATAAGAAGGACGGTCGCCGGTCGAATGGTTCATCCAGGAGTCTCAGGTCGAGTGGGCCTTTTAATGGGTCCAATAGTTCCCGTGGTTCAAGAGCACCGTCACCTTCATCATTTAAATACCCCACGTTGTACGAGCCTTCGCCAACCGCCATGCCTTACGATCTATCGCATGCTCCAGTTCAGGCTCCCGGCTACGGTAACCCATACCTTTATGCATACCCACAACCTGTTCCTCCTGCGCCAAGTTACATCCCTCCGTACAACTATTATGCGGCATACCCCTATCCCCACCCCCAAGCTGCCATGCACAATGCAGATCCTGGAAGTCCTTCTAATCAGGCTGAGATCTATCCGCCCCAACAGCACCAACATCACCAGGGTGTCTATATTTCGTATCCGTGGCATTCACAACCTCCCCAGCAGCAGCACCAATCTCTTGGGCACCCTCCCGCTCGACCTCACCAGGCCCCCAGCCCTCCCGTCGTACCTCCCTCTTCGCAGTATTCGGCTTACACACCATCTCTCCCTACATATAGCCCTTACCCACTCCCTCCTTACTATCCTTCGCCGCCCCCGATGCATCATCACACATCGTCATCGCCCGCACCCACTCCGAATCAACATTACTCTACGGAATACAACGGTGGACATGATCCATATGCTGGCAACAACCGGCCTTTCCCTGGGGTGATCGGCCAACAGCCCCCTACGATGGGAGCCAACAAGCCCATAGGTGCCCCACCCGCTCGGAGTGCCTGGAGCTATGGCCCCGGCGTGGGGATGGGTGGATTCGGTGTGAATGGTGGTGCTGGAAGGCCCGGTGGAGGGGGAGAGGTTGTAGGACCACGCCTCAGCTCAACGGTAAGAAGACATTCTGAAAACTCGAACGGAAATGCTGGTGCCAAGACGCCAGCTAGTGATGAGGCGTCATCTCCAGCCGTGAGTCATCCCTCACGTTTCTATTTTTTTCTCCTCTTATTGCAAATGAACTCAACAAAAAAGTATCTTTTCTAGTCGTCTTCTACGTCGTCATCGTCACGGCGAACGTATACATCAACAGCATCATCTCAACACCCTCTTCCAGCCCGACCTGACTGGGCTGTCGGTCTTAAGGCCCAACCTACCTTGCATTCCACTCATCGGCATCACGATCATTTTACTGCTTCTCGCACTATGTCCCCTGCCCGTAATAACGGACAGCGGACACAGCCAGCTCCGCCGCCACTCCAATCGACGGACTTCCCTCCTCTCACTATGAATCCCGCAACCGAAAAACGTCTGCCAGTAACGGGAGTGTGGAACAACTCGTCATCTAACCGTTCTATCCTTACGCCGGGAAACCACACAACTAATATGTCGGGCACTACTCTCGTCAATCATTCCAGCTCACATACTGCTAGCCCTTTCATCTCCAGCTCGACTAGGCAACTGGATGAAGCTGAGGGCACACCCGAACGGCCATCTGCCAAGGGTGGTACCGAACAGGGTCCCAAAGCCGCCTGGAAGCCCGGTGGTATAGCACCGATTGGAAGCCCCGGTCTTGACAAGGACAAGGAGAGATTACGCGGAGAGGTGGTCGCAAGCGCGATATTAGTCGACAAAGTTGTTCTCCTCTCTGTCGAGGACACGGATGGTAAGTCTCCCATGAATGCCCCAAAGGGTACTCCTCCTGTGGCGTTGGCCACTTGATAGACTTGGGTGAGTTACCTCCTCTTTTGCGCCTGCGCCGTGCGGAATACTGAAGCGCCTGTAGGGTCTCCTATCGTAGTATTGTTTTTACGCTAAGTCTGGGTTTTAGTGCTGTCGATTTTGTGGCTTGTAGCACACGAGGAATGAACTGTCTTCATTACAGCTAGATATATAACATAAAAATGTTTGTAAACATATAATAAACAAGCGACCTCTTGAAAGCCTGAAAGAGCCTTCGTAGCAGTCCACCTGGGTCGCCTTCCAGAGGAATGCAAAACAGGTACGCCCGGAGGGCCATTGTATTGTAGTCGTGACGCAGGGTGAAGTGAACGTTGTGCTCGTTTGTTTATTTCAAAGGCTATTGCCAAACAAAGGTTCACAGCCACCGTCCACCTTGGATCATGACCACGCGTTTACGCCATAGGACGCACGCAGAAGAGGAGGATGCATCCGCGTTGAAACTTGGAGCCGGTGCGTAGGAACGGTCAGTCTCGCTGTGTAAGACTTGACACTCCGGAATCCTAGAGTTCAACAATGCTGGTTGCTTGCTCATCTCGGAGGTCAAGTACTTGTTAGAGAACAGGGACAAGGATGCGCCCGACACGGCGTACGTGCCACGCTCGTGTGCACCCATCATCAGCCCCAACTGATCCCCCTGTAGCGTCTACAACAAAACGCTGGAATATGTCAAAACGTTTGCCAAGTTTAGCACCACAGACTCTGCGAGTGCTGTTCGAGAGTATGTGACTCCGTTGTGTTGTGTTGCGTTGTGTCAATGCATACCGTCCTTCTGACGATTCTTCCCTAGAACATTGCGCCGAGAACCAGCTCTGACACAATTCGAGACCGCCCAGATTGCAAACTTGTGTCCGGCAACCGCAGAAGAAGCCAAGAGTATCATACCAAGGTATGTCACATCGCGCACCACTCGCGCGTGCATCAGCTTACTAGCGCCATCCAAACTCGATAGCCTTGTTAAAATCGAAGATGACAGACTACAAGCTCTCCTCGACGAAATTCAGACGATGCGCAAGTTCCAGTCATGATCGACCAATCACTTTCATGTATCTTTGCTCATATTGTATATTGTATCAAATATTAATGCTGGGGATGAAACGAACAGTGCAGACGGGTCATGATGCCCTCGAGGCTATCCTTCCATGTCCTCCAATGCAGGCTTGCTAAGATTCTCCTCTTCTGATTCATTCTCCTCCTCGAGAAGGGCAGCCTCTTCGAGTGTTTTGGTGTTGGTGATGTCGAAGCGTTTGTTCTCCTTGAAAGGCCTGGATCTCCTCTTTTCGCCTTTCTTGATGACAGTCGCTGCGGGAATGATACTCCTCGGGTTCAGGTACAACAAATCGTTTCCGTCGTAATTGTCTACGTATCGAATCCAGGCGTCGAATCTACATAGGCACGTGTCACCATCAACGTCTGCACGGTGTCATTGCAAACAAAACACGGACATTCCATGTTGATCCTCTGTGACACGCATGTTGTCGTAGATGTATTTTTGCTTGAAAGTGTCGATCGTTTCCCGATATTGTTCAAAGTCGATCGGCGGACGAAAGTCGGGGTGGGATGCGTCGTACTTTTCCCGTTCGTTGACCGTCGTTACCCTTTGATTGTAGGAATCGAAGATGGGGTACTCAAGAAGCAGTCCCAATGCGGGCATCTTGGGAACAAGAACCATTCGAGGACCGTAGAGCTCGAGGTAGTTCAGTCAAGTGTATATGCGGGAAAGCAGGGAGATTATACTTCATCGATTATCTCACTAGGAGTTCCGGTCCGAGTGGACAACACGAGTGCGGACATCATTTTGCGCTTTTCAACCTAGGGTCAGAGTATGTTCATGACTTGACTGTCATGCATATACTTACAATCTACGCTTTGGATTGAGTACAGGAAGGGTAGCGGAGACACAAAGACTGACCTGGTGTAGCATGAAACTCTGTCCATGAAAGAGGACACTGATCCATTCTGTGTCGCCATACACCGCAGGGTCTGCGACCTTTCAACAAACGACGAGTTGGAAAGGTGAATGTATCCCCCCAACCTTGACACCCACCTGGATTTTTATCATGTTGCGCTGAGTACTACGGTCCGTAAAGTCACGACCGACGGTAAAATTATGAAAGTTATGGGTACCGTCGAATTTCTTCGCAGTCGCCCTTAGTTGGTCGACGACATTCGAACCAACCCTCCATTGTCGCTTTCGGGCAAGGTCTTCTTCAGGGCTGGATGATTCAGCACCAGGGAACTCCCAGAAAGGATGTCGAGGGATGTCGCTTGGCGAATCCCCTGAAGTGGCGGCGGCTTTTTGAGTATGCGCAAGTGCCGAGTTCGGTTTGGGGGGTATCAATAGATACGATGGAAAGAAGTATGTGTACTTGCGACTATCGCAGGAACTGTTCACCCGGATGAGCATAAGCAGTGAACCTCCAAAGGACCTGAAAAAACATACAGTCGCGCATTGAATCCACCCTGAACTCGCACCTTTGTTGACGACGAGTCACTTGCCAAGCCTGAAATGACAAGGCAAACTACTTACCTTGCCCCATACACGTATTTCGGGAGGGAGCTCTTCGTTGATGCGAGAAACCCAGTCTTTGACACCAGGAATGTTCAGGATCAATTTCATCGATACCACATTTCCAGCAGCATGAACTCCCGCATCCGTCCGAGCAGCTCGTCCGAGATTGACCTGTAAACAGCACTTGGTTTAACAACCAGCAGATCTAGACACCAAATCACCTTTGTAGGATCATCAGCGTTATCCTTGGACACGGCTCCTGCGCGAACCAGTCCCTCGAATAACACACCCTCGATCGTTCTGACGTCCGGTTGACTATTCATCGACGCGTATGACGTTCTCTCAGTCCCACCACCCCACACGCAAGTAGCATGGGAAAAGAACACACGCACATTTGCATCCCGCTACACCCAGTCCCACAAAAACCAAGCAACAACGCCGTCATTCGTTTCGGTAGCCTCGGGGGCTTCGGATCTTCCTCCCCTTCCTCGTTCTTAAACGTCTCCGATGGTCCAGCGGTACGTTCCCGACGACGACGACCGGCATTCTTCATCGATTTCTCCTTCCCTTTGCGTGATTTCGCCCATCCAGCGGCATCCCGCTTTCCGGACCTTTTTTCACTCGGAACGGCCTCTGGGGTAGGTGCGACAGGGTCTGCATCGACGGTGGCGGGAGTGACTTCCTTTTCCTCTACATCTGGGTGGTCCTCGAGGATTTTCGCCTGTTTCGATGGCTCGGAAGAACCTGGTTCCTCGAAATGCGGTCTCTTGGTACCGAGGGGCGTGTCTTGTAATGTAGACATGTTCCTAAAACGCGGCTTTCCGTGTCATTAGCAACGAGGCACGAACAATATGCGCGGCGGGCAAGGCATACCAACAGTGATTGATGATGAGGGATATGAGTGAACAGGCAATCTTTGCATCTCCGTGGTGAAAACAGACGAAGATACCTCATTTAGCAGCTTCGAACTGTCAAACCTTTGGGAGGTTGACTTTGCGGACTTGGTAGTGGATTTCTAGCGATCGCGTGTGTTCGAAACAGGTGCACCTCCGAAAAATATACCAGTGACGACTACGTAAATTACTCTAAAGATAAAGCAAATGGCCCGGAAGATAACCTAGAGATAAACAGGAGAAAAGCATGCTTTCCGTATGCAATATGTTACTAATAACTTGAATACCAGCGTGCCCTTGAGATCCCTTCAGCACGATTCGATCACTGCTGCCTCGCATGCCCGATAAGCCTCCACGAGGCCGTCATATATCTTCGTCACCTCGGCCTTGGGCTCAGCAACGAGCCGCATGCGCTCGACATCGCCGTAACTCATCTCCTCGAACGTCCCCGAGCCACCGTTCTGTTGCTTCCACCACGCAAACTTGGCAAGGATCGCACCACCCGTTCCAGCAGCCTCTTTGGATTCGGCAACGTACACACGCATACCGAATAGATCCGCTGCAAGCTGTCGAATAGTTTGGTTTGCAGAGGACCCTCCGGTGACGATCAATCTTTGCAGAGGGGGCGAGTCGGGTGGAAGGATGGCAGCGATGCGTGACTTGATCGACAGGAATTGGGATTCGAGAATTGCTCGAGGGTGTGCCTCTGAAGGTATCGATTCCACACGTGTGGGGTGACCGTCTTTCGTGGAGAACAAGAACTCTCCCAACACACCGGGAGGGATAATCTCCGGAAGAGGGAAATAGAAACCCATGTATCCATTGTTCCCCGCGGGTATGGATTCCACGCATTGGTTGTATCTCTCCCAGTCACGGTCGGTCTCTCTGTCACGGATTTGCTCTCTTGCAAGGGCTCCGTTTTTGTAGCAAAGCATGACAATTTGTGCTTCGATAGTCGTCGGGTGAGAGAGAAGATGGGAGGTCGTGAATCGCTTGGGAGGGATATCCGCAGGGGGGACAGAGAGTAAAAATGTTGTGGATGTGCCAAGCGAAAGAAGGGCATCACCGGATGCAGATAGAGCAACGACGGTGGCGGGGTTGTCCCCAGTGAATGGGGCGATAATGCAGTCTACAAGATTCAAATTCGTCGGGGATTGGGCCACTTCATCAGGGGCGTGAACATACCTGGACTGAACCCCCATCTCTCAACCCACCAGTTTGAAATCTTCCCGAGGACAGTCCCACCCGGAACAGGCTCAGGACCAAGTTTCGCGCGGAGTTCCGGTCCACCACAAGCCTCCAATAACGAATCGTCCCATTTACACGTTAGGACGTTCATTAGATTCATACCACTCGCGTCGGATATCTCGATCGGAGCGACATATCCTAGGAATAGAGATGGCATGAACGAAGAGACCAATGAAATGCGTGCGGAACGACGATAGGCATCAGGTTTCAGACGGCAGATCTAGTTAGTTATTATGAACATGTGCACCGTAGATCATTAACTCGTCCGTCACTCACCCGAGCAATCTGAGGACCCGTGAACCGCTCGTATGCTCGAGATCCAGTGAGATCGGCAAGGACTTGGGGACCACCAACGGCTGTTTCGAGGTCCCGGCAGTCCTTGGTCGTGGAGGAGTCTTGCCAGATTGGCGCATTAGGCAAGGAAAATGCCCGAGGGGATAGATGCCCCGGATCGGCAAGAGACCGTTTCGGATCCATCGAAGCAAGGATGCCCTCGGCCTCTTCGGACCAATAAACAGAGCCATGTTGCTATAGATGGGGAAACGACACGAAAAAGATCAGCCCCCCAGTTCTTCCCTATGATCGCAACGCCGGTCCGAGGTGGAGACGTTGTTAATACCCGAGAGAATGATGTATACTCACCTGACCAGCTCCAGATATGCCGGCTACGGCACTCAAGTCGACGCCTGCATTCTTGACCCGCTGAATTACGAGATCGATGGCGTCGAGCCACATACAGACGGGGGATGTGACTTCGCCTTCGTCAGGTCCCTTGATAGCACCGTTTGTTGTTCCGTATCCTGGGAGATCTCTGTCGAAATGAACGGCGGATTCGTGTACGACGGAAGAATCTTCTGAGATGATGATCGCTTTGAGCTGTTGCGTAGATAGGTCAAAGCCGAGGAAGAGCGGAGCGGGCATGATGGGATCCGGACAGAAAGGGATGGAATAGACGTGTTGATCGAGAATGCTGGGTATTTTATCATAAGTCGGTTAAGCTACTAGGGGAACGCCGGAAACGGTTATGCGGACCGTGGTGGAGAGAATAGCCGCCTTCAAAGCTTCATGGGGACTGTCTAGACATCTGACCTTTAATGGCTTGTCCCCCAATTATAACCGAAGGCCCCTCGCATGCAACTACTCCAGTTGAGAAGCTTCCATTCCGCGTGAGTATGGTACCGAAAGCTATGGAGAGTCGCTGCGCCCCGATGATGTTACCGAGTTCACCGACGGCGCGTCTCTCCACACTCGGTAGGATCATGTCAATTAAATCGGATGCTCGAGGTAAAGATGATGTTAAATGCCGATGACTGGGTCATTAGGAGAGAACTGAACGAATGAATCGCTCGATGAGAATAAATCACAGGGGTAGAATGCATGTAACCTAAGTGACCATATGAAGAGACGATGAAAGCAATAGCGTGTCGTATGCAAACAATGGTGAGGAGATGCGGCGATGACATCCAATGAATGCAACAAACATGAGGCAAGCTTGTCATGAATGGTCGTTATTCGTAGATGATCATGATGGAAACGTGAACGGTGGCATGACGGTGTCATCGAAGTCATTGATCGTGAGTCAAGGCGTAAAACCCAGCGCTCAGCCTAGCTGTGAGTCTTTTGGAGGTGTGGACTGCTTCGGGATGTCTGCGCCCGTCTGGAATACAATTCGCAGATCGTCCGAGCTTTTCTTCCTCCGCAGCGGTCTGGATGGGGGGCTTGTTTCAGTGGTGGATGGCTGCTGGACAGCCTGTGTGTCCTCCTCTTTATCATGTTTCTCCGGTTGATCCGCCATGATGATAGGGACAAACTAGCGATTGACGTGAAAGGGGTAAAAAGCCCAATTTGTAACCTCTGAGATTTCCAAATCCATCCAAATGGCTCCTGATCAGTCAGTTACTTCAGATTATCTTAGATCATAATCTCTTCTTTCTCTTCCTTGGTTCGTTGTGTTAGTGCAACGGCTGAGGTGTGTCATTGCTATTTATGCATATCTCATACATCGACGTGGACGACCTAACGGCGATAGTGAAAGGCACAGAAACCAAACGATGTCGACCTCGGTTCCTGGACATGGATCTGAAACTGAACCCAAGCCAGGTCAAACTCGTCTTCTAGGAGTCGCATCCCAGGTCTACGTAATATCCCTGCTGGAACGACAAGACAGACGCGAAGAAATGGAACGCCTTCGTGCCGCTCTAGGCATCTCCTGGACGATCATCGACGCGACATCTTTCACGAACCCGTTGGTATCTCGTCTCTTTGATTGGATAGTCCTCGAACGAAGGAAGCTCGAGCAGAGCAACACCGTATTCAGTTGGCCTCGTGAAATCAACGCACTTTCTGTTCTCACGAATCAGCCTCTCTCAGGTTCAGGATCGGATTTATGGACGACCACACCATTACCTGAATCCACAACGCCTTCTTCGAGCTCGATTCCACATCTGATATGTACAACAGACGACTGCTCGATGCCCCCTGAAATCTACGACTTCTTGATATTGACGCCCGCAAGGGTGGCATGCTGGCATTCGCACGTGTCTGCGATACGCACGTTCGTTGATAGGGGCGATATGAAGCCTGATGATGTTGCGATCATCTTGGAGGACGATGTGGATGTGGAGAAGGATATCGCGGACCAACTTTGTGCGATATGGAAAGACTTGCCGACGGGATGGGATATTGTCCTTTTGGGTAAGTCTGCCGAGCTTGAGTTGATTTTTATTGAAGACCAATGTATGACACTCGCCTCTCTAGGACACTGCTGGTCCAACGAGGCTTTCTATCCGCCTATACCAACAGCAAACACGAATATCACGACGCGTC
>JBBPRG010000269.1:0-15903 GCA_038092895.1 Chalciporus pseudorubinellus | reverse complement strand
TCTCTTCTTTCTGGAATCCCTAAGGGTCGCACATATCGCACCCTTCTTATTCTTTTTCTACTGACCACCTTGGATCTCTTTCCTTGGGATCTTTTAGATTTCTACAACGTGCAGCGCCGCCCCATTCTACAGCTCCCTCACAGATTGGCAATGGCCGGAATCCTGCCACCGGAGCTGATTCAGAGGAAACTCCAATACTGGCACCTCAGGGTCCAGGGCCATCGACAATAGGGCCCCAGATACCCTGCAATAGTGCGGAAGATCCCGAAGGCAGGCCCGATCAGCGCAAACAAGCTGGCCTCCATCGACCTCCCTGCCCCCGAAATGGCGTTGTATTGCAGGCCCGGCCTGAATGGCAGATAGTCCAATATGGGGGGCGCTGTCCCAATGGCCGCACTCACGCTCTCTTGGCGCAACTTGCCGTGCCAAGTTTCAACTCTGCTACCCATAACCCCCGCGCATGGTTAGCATCCGTTCGCGACGCCATGGCCGACTCTGGTCTTTTAACTCAGGGAAACACTCGAGACCTCAGCAATATCATCCTCCAGTGTAATCTCCTCCACGGAAAGGAGGTGGGATTAAGTTTCGTCAACATGTTGTCAATGATCCAGTTGGCTTTTAAATGCCAAAGGTAAGCGTTAGCCTTGCGGTCGGATGGCTGCTGGCTGAATGTTGGTTGATCAACTGATAACTGTAATCTACAGTTTGCAGAAGGGGAATCAGAATACCCTGGATGACATTCATGCCACTCACATGGCGCACCTGCCAAATCCTCCACTTGCGCGCACTTTCGGCGAATGGGTATCCTTTGGCAAGAAGTTTGCCTGGTTTGTGGGTGGCGGATTGATATACTTGCTAATTATCATTGCGGGCTTGGCTCTCAGATGGGATGTAGCCAAGGTACCTCAAGAGGCTGCTTTTGCTGTGGGAGAGCTGTTGAGAAGGCCTGAACATGCACAGGAAGGTAAGCGTATTTTTCCCCAAGTACGACTTGCTGGCTGAATTGATACTGTGACCAGCTCACCATCGCTTGATTGGTGGCATAATATCATTGCCACAATGCGGCAAGAGTTTCCCTTATGCCTTGAGGTCGAGGGGTTTCAATCTATCAATTGCACTGACTTGGGAGCATCAGATCAGCTCTTTGAGCAGTTGAAAATGAGGTGAGGTTACCTTTCTACCAGAGACCTGCTGGATTAAACGGCCTCTAGGGCATTCAAGTATCCGGCTCGTAGTTGGTCTGCATGGGCCCCGTGTTCAGGCCCCATAGACCTTCCTGAAAGTCCGTCGTTGACCATTGGATGCTCCCTGCCCACCTCCCTCAATGCCGCTTTCGCATCACCATTGAGTTCTAGCCCAGCCCCAGCCCCAGTCGCACCGCACCCCTCCCTCCAGTTTCATGTGGAAAAAATCTTCACTGCCTATGACCGTGAAGTGCCAGCCAACAAACAGAACCCATGCAATGGCCTAGATCGAGCATGGAATGTACAGTGGACAGAGGCCCAATGTGAAGCAGCAGAGAAGGGAATGGTGGCTCAGGATGCAACCCATCTTGCTGAACTGGCGAGTGTATCACCAATAAGGCGTTGGCTAGCAACGCTAACTAATGCAGTTCACAGATGGGGAGCTTCTATGAAGAGGGTAGCAAGAGTGCCCCTGATGCGTACATTCACATACTGTCGACTTCATTCCAAGGGTGAGCATTTCCAATCCGAATCTCAGGTTGGCAGGCTCAGTTGATTGATTGGTCTACAGGGGAATCAATGTTCGTAATTCTGATGGCTCGCCAATGGCGTTCGTTTGCAATGCCATGCCAGCCCATCTCAAGGACGCCCTTGTCACCAAACTCACTGCATGTTTAGGTGACAATGACGCATTCGTATCATGCAACAGCCAGGACCTTAACCCATTCAAATGTCTTCACTTCTCATATTACAACCGCTACACTACGAATGTAAGTTGGTCTCTAACATACTCCTCGTGAACGACAGCTAAAGTTTTGAGATATCTTAGGGGGAGGGTGCCCCTACTGATGCACATCCGCTACAGCTAAAGCGGGCCCACATCACAAGGGCCAACACTTTCCAGTATATCCCATACCCATCCAAGGATTTTGAAGAATATCGTCAGCTCTACGAAGACCTGGTGGCCGCATTCAAGGACATTTTTATGTGGATAGAAGAAGTGGTAAGTACACCTTCCTCATCACAACTGGTGGACTGATGCAAATATGATACAGTTGAAGATTCATTTACCTGCCGAGTACAGAGCAATGGTTGAAGTGGTGGAGAGTCTGCCAGGCCAACCAGGAACCTTAGTCAAACCATTCGTGTCGTTTGTTCTCAACATTGACGTTTGCACCCAGGGACATCGGGACATTGGCAACAAGGGCATCTGTCTAGTGTTGGCTATAGGCAAGTTTCAGGGAGGGCTTTGGTGCTTAGAGAGCCTGGTCTGGTCATTGAGCTAGGGAATGGGGACTTCGCTGCATTTCAATCCGACTTTTCCACGCATTTCAATCTTCATTACCAAGGCCAGCATGCATTGTTTGTTCTGCAGTGCGATAGGGCATTCAATCGTTGGCAGGCTGGGGAGAACGGTTGGAGCGACAACAATTTTTTCCATTAGACTACTGTAGGCTTCCTTGCTCATCTTCTCTAATTGTAAATCTACTATACTGATAATGGCACGGCTTGGGTATTGGCGCAGATAGGTCCGATGAATTTGGATTAGGGTGACAATCAAGAAGGCAGATTGAGGCGACGATCGAGAATGGGAGGATCCTCCGATCGCCCGCGAACCGTGAGTCCAAACTCTACAAAGCCCAAGGTAGGCAGGTTTTTTTCTCTTTCATTCCTCCATCCACAACTACGATCGTTCTCCACTCCGCTGCCAGAATATTCATGCCCCTCACTACTCGACGGGGGGAAAAAGGCAAGCCGCCAACCCAGTTCCGCCCATCCCTTGGACAAACAAAAAGAAAGGCCAGTCGGCCTCTAAAGAGGCCAATTCAACGCTCACCACAGCTGAGGCCAAAATGCTCAAGGAGCTAGAGGCTAAGAGAAAGGCGGCAGAGGCTGCCAAGGCAGAGGCGGAGAAACAAGGTAGGATATTTTATGTTCAAACTGCTAACTACAATGGTAATTAATGCCCTCAGCAAGTCGAAAATGGATGGCAGCCTTTCTTGCTCTTGAGGAGGAAGATAGGGAGGGAGAGAACGCCACCGAGCCCGACGATGAAGAGCCTCCCCCATCCACTCAGCCGCGTACCAAGAGACTGTGGCGCGACGGTGCTGTATCCTCTCTCAACGACCTTTGGAACGAGCCAGAGGAGAACAACAATGAGAGAGAACCAGATGAAATGCTGGGGGCGCCCCAAGGTGAGGGCCAGGAGGAGCAGGAACAAGGCAAGATAGAGGGTGGCGAAGATGATGTTATGGGCAATGAGGTATTTTTTTCTTTGATCCTATCTATCCAATGCTAATATTACTATCTAAATTACACAGATTGAAGTCGGGCCTAAGCAAGATGAAGAAAAAAAGAAAATCCCCACATCTGACTCAACCAGCAAGCGGCAGGGAGGCAAGGTCACGCTGTC
The DNA here is from genome assembly GCA_038092895.1 of Chalciporus pseudorubinellus. Taxonomy (NCBI): domain Eukaryota; kingdom Fungi; phylum Basidiomycota; class Agaricomycetes; order Boletales; family Boletaceae; genus Chalciporus; species Chalciporus pseudorubinellus. Next base: position 12,306 of record JBBPRG010000269.1, on the reverse strand, counting down.
TGCCTTCTCCACACCCCGATCTGCACGTATTGCCAAGCATGGACATTCGATGGTACACCAATATATCTCACTCACCAATGCCTTCCCTCTTCCCATGGAAAAAGAAGAGCTCTGTTGAAAGAGCCTGGTCGACGCTGGCAAGAATAACAAGGCTCTCCACACCTTCCTTGATGGCCTAGAAGATGAAAACAGGAACAAGGACCTTATTGACTATGTAAGTAACACAGTCTTTACATATCTCATACTCACCAGTTCCGATCGTAGGCCTGGGGTGGGGTCACCCAGTTGCGAGGGGAGCTGATTGCCAAGGCTCACCTAGCTGTTCCTCACGCATATGGTCTGCCCGGAGGACTCAAGGGAGACAACCTGGTCTCCGCAGTCAGGTGGTTGGTGGATGGGAGGAAGCTGCTGCACAGCGGCATTGACCTCAAGGTAAGTACCCATTTCACCTCCAGCATACTATCATCACTGAACTCCTGCATAGGAACATACCTGTGATGCATCGAGAAAGGACTCTGCTTCCGCTGTCGACAAAGCGGTCACCTTAGCACCGCCTGTCCCACCTTCTCCTCAAACAAGTCAAAGAAGACCAGGAGGGTTAAGGAGGAACTACCCAAACTCGAAGAAGTAGAAGATGACAATGACAAAGAAACTGTCAGAGTTGTCTCTTTCTCCCCCGCCCTTGCTGCGGATTTTGAAATCGGAAGCCTTCCTCGACGCGAGTCCCTTCCTCTCCTACTCAACGTGTACTAGTAGCTCAAGCCAAATCTATGCAAATTCCTATCCAACTACTAGTACCTGACCACACGTTGAGAGTCATCAACACCCGTGCACTTATTGACAGTGGCGCGGATATCTCCTGCATCGACTGGGGCTTCGTAAGAAAACACCATCTCCCCACTGAAACCCTAGAAAATCCTATCAATATCCGCAATGTCGACCACTCCCCAAACCAACCTGGTGGCGTTCGCAAGCCGTGCACTCTCTTCATTGACATTCTAGGTATCACTCAGAAAGTCAAATTCTATGTCATCAACCTTGGACGAGAAAATGTTCTCCTCGGACTACCTTGGCTCAAAAAGACTAATCCAACTATTGACTGGGCCAAACAAACCATCAGCATCTTAGAATCAACAGACGAATCCAAAGATCTTTACCTCTCTCACGTCTCTGATCTTTCCTGCCACAACTCCCACTACAAGAAACACCCTAATCCCTTGAAACTTCCCCAACATCACCATGTCGATGCTGTCTATGATGGTCGCCTCTATGACTATCTAGAACACAAATCTGAACAACAATACCTCACTCGCCATGCAAACTGAAAAAGCTAAACCCAAGCCAACCATTCCCCTGGAATACTCCTCCTTCTCCTCCGTTTTCACCAAGGAAGCCTCTGACCATCTCCCCCCATCCCAACCTTACGACCATGAAATCAATCTCGATGAGTCCTTCATTCCCAAGATCAGGAAACTCTACCCCTTATCTCCAGATGAAATCAAAGCGACAGATGCCTTCATGGATGAAAACCTCGCCTCGGGAAAGATCAAACCCTCATCCGGATCTCCCCAAGCCTCTCCTTTCTTTTTTGTCAAAAAGAAAGATGGCACCCTATGTCCCTGCCAAGATTATCGTTACTTAAACGAACACACTATCCATGACTCCTACCCTCTTCCCCTTGTCTCCGACCTCATTGATAAAATCAAAGGAGCTAAGCTCTTCACTAAGTTCGATGTCCGATGGGGGTACAACAATGTCTGGATCAAGAACGGACATCAATGGAAGGCAGCCTTCATTACCCATTGAGGAGTCTTCGAACCACAAGTCATGTTCTTCAGACTCACTAGCTCCCCACCAACTTTCCAATGCTTCATGAATGACTCTTTCCATGACATGATCACAGAAGAATGGCTTGTTATCTATATGGACGACCTTCTCATCCTCTCCCCTGATGCCTCCACCCATGAAGAACGCACCAAACAAGTCCTCCGACGAATGCAGGAACTTGACCTGCACCTTAAACCTGAAAAATGCACCTTCACCACTTCAGAAGTTGAATACCTCAGAATGATCATCCGCCCTGGTGAACTCGCCATGGACCCTGTAAAACTTGATGGGATCGCCTAATGGCCTACGTCTACTAAAGTAAAAGAAGTCTGCTCCTTCCTTGGCTTCGCCAACTTCTATTGTTGATTCATCTCGAACTACTCCTCAGTCACTAGACCCCTGATTGACCTGACCAAGAAAAACCTTACTTGGGATTGGTCTCCCTCCTGTCAGAAAAGCTTCGACGATCTAAAATGACTTTTTCTTTCTCGTCCTATCCTCCACCTCCCAGATCTCTCTGCTCCATTCGCCATAGCCACTGATGCCTCGAAATATGCGTCAGGGGGTGTTCTTCTCCAAACTGATGCTAACGGGGACTGGCACCCCTGCTCCTACCTCTCCCAATCGTTCTCTGATGCCGAACGAAACTATGACATCTATGACCGGGAACTCCTCGCTGTTATCCATGCCCTGAAAACTTGGAGACACTATCTCCATGGCTCCCCCTTCCCTGTCCAAGTATTTACCGACCACAAAAACCTTACCTACTTCCGAAAACCCCAGAACCTCAATCACCGACAAGCACGATGGCTTCTTGATCTTGCAGACTTCGATCTCAAGATGATCCACATACCAGGAAAACTACTCGCCACCCCTGATGCTTTATCACGATGACCTGATCTCTGTATCAACTCTGATGACAATTCAGGGGTTACTTTACTTCCTGCATCCCTCTTTGTCCGTCTCATTGATGCTTCCTTATCCGAGAAACTGGCCAAGTCCTCCAAGGACGACCCTCTTGTCCTTAATGCACTACAAGCACTTGGCGGTGAGGTACCTCCTGCCTTCCACTCTTGCCTTTCTGATTGGAAGTATAATGCCGGCATTCTAACTTGCCATGGCCATGTCTATGTCTCTCCCAATGAATCTCTATGATGGGAAATCCTCCTTCGTTCCCACAATCATGAGAGCACTGGTCATCCTGGATACTTGAAAACTCGACAACTTGTCTCCGCTGAATACTGGTGGCCTGGCCTCGCCCAATATGTACGAAAGTATGTAGAGGGGTGCACCACTTGCCAACAGAACAAGGCAAACACTCATCCCACCATCGCCCCCCTCACTCTGATTAAATCTGTCGCCTCCCGACCTTTCCAACAAGTCTCCTGTGACCTCATCACTGACCTCCCGGTCTGCGCAGGCTTTGATTCTCTCTTGGTTGTGGTTGACCATGGGCTTACTAAGGGGGTAATTCTCTGCCCTACTAAGAAAAGTGTAACCGCTGAAGGAATTGCATCCCTCTTCTTCCACAAAGTATACCTCCGCTTTGGACTCTATGACAAAATCATCTCTGATCGCGGTCCTCAATTCGCCTCTGCATTTGCAAAAGAACTTGGAAAACTCCTCAAATACGACCTCTCCCTATCCACTGCTTATCACCCTCAATCTGATGGAGAAACTGAACGAGTCAACCAAGAGGTTGAAACCTACCTCTGCATCTACTGCGGAAATAATCCAGGATCCTGGATTGACTTCATTACCCATGCAGAATTTGCCAACAATCACCGCCCTCATTCTGTCACCGGCAAATCCTCGTTCTTTCTCATGATGGGCTTTGAACCCCATGCTCTTCCCACTGTGATTGCTGAAACCAATATTCCAGCTGTAGAAACCTGACTCAAGGAACTCTCTGCAGCATGTGATGAAGCCCTAGCCGCTCATGAACTGGCCCGCCAGGTGATGATTTCACGTAACCAATGAGGGTTCACTCCTTTTTCCCTAGGCGACAAGGTCTGGCTCGAGGCCAGAAACCTGAAACGCCTCATCTCAAACCCTAAGTTCGCCCCCAAACGAGAAGGACTCTTCACCATCACTAAAGCTAAAGTCTTATCCCCAATCACGTATCAACTCCGCTTACCGAAGACGTGGAAAATTCATCACACATTCCATGCTTCTCTCTTATCGCCCTATCGCGAAAACGACGTACATGGACGGAACTTTCTGGCTCCACCACCTGACCTTATAGAAGGCGAAGAAGAATATGAACTAGAAAAGATCTTACGACATCGCAGACCCCCGCTCCAACGGATGTACCTTGTCCGATGGAAAGGTTACTCAGCCGAAGAAGACTCGTGGTTACCCAAGTGGGAATTAAAACATGCCAAGGAAATCTTGGATTCCTATAAAAACCTGCATTCCCTCGACTCCCCCCCAAAAATGCAAACTCCCACTTCTTGACGCAAATAGTCACTTCACACTATGTCCACTCCAATCCGCATTGTCCCTTCTTCCTCCCTCACTGAGTCGGATTTCCTCCGTACCCCATCCCCCATCAGTGTTATAGTATTTAAAAACATTTTAATCTTTTGCACTTGCACGGACTTGAACACTCGACCTGGGACTATCACATGACTAGACACCGTTTCCTGTTCTATTTATAGCCAGAATAGTCATCCCAGTATTACATAAGCAGAGTCACGTGACCCTTATGTCATCCTCGGTCTGGACTCCGTCCTATCCTTGCTATCGTTCTATTTCTGTCCTTATCTCCACACGTGCCTGTTTCACCTATGAATAGCCTGGTCTGTGTGCACTCTCTCTACAGTATATAAACCCTCATGTAGTAGCACACACCCCAGCCTAATTCATTTGTTCACATCGCTCACTAGCGTGTGTTCTAAGTCTAAGGTCTCCCCATCCTCCTTCTGTCCATCATTGGGTCTAGTCCCTGCTGGGTATTGTGCGACGTTGGCCTTTGGCCTTTATTGAAGCATAACACTTGAATTAGGCTAGTACGCCCCGCCTGGACTTGTCCCTGTGCTTTCTCATTCTCGCTGTGGTTATACGTGGTCCCTAGCATTAAGGGGTAGTCTGGTGGTTCATACGTTTGTGCACGTGCTGTACAGGGAGTCAACAACTCCACAAACTGTTGTTTACACGGTGGTCCACCATATCAAATAAGGATAACATTGCTTGTTACGAGTAACAGACTAACGCCCGTGGCGCTTACAAGGACTTCAACTTTTTCTCTAAGTCTCATTATCTAATCTTATCATGTCACGTGACATGACACTCATTCCTTTTCACATTCGTTCTCTCATTTCACTCGTTCACTTATGCACAACATGCAGTGCATGTTCCACTCTCACGTTATCTCCTTTTAGACATATGAAACTCTATGTTCTTCTTTTCATTTCCGTTATGCTTCTCTTCCATTTGATCTGGCGCCTCATGTCTTAATCACTGCTCCGCAGCATTGCACAGCCAAGCTGTCACTCTCACGGGTTGAGGGTATAGACTTATATAGATAGATTAGACACAAACATGTACATACAATCCATGAGTATATAAACCCCAGGGTACTGGACTGGCATCCCCAGTCTAGTTCACTTGGTTATTTCGCCTAACCAACTGTCCTCCCTCAGTTTCTCGCTTCTATTCTTACCTTCTGGTGATCGTCTTGTGACCTGACCGTTATTTGGTTTTGGTTTGCAACATTGCTTCCCCCATAGTGCACTAGGGGTCTTCTGATCAGTGGGAATCGTCTGGGTATTACCAATAGCCCTTACGTGTTACATCCGATCCAGGTTCTCGTGATTACCTGTGAACATCACGAATTCGCCTTTTGGCTATTCTCTTCTCCGTGCCAGCCTTTAGTGCGCAGTTTCCGTTTCCCTCTGTCTTTACGTAAATTTGTTCAAAGACCACGTCAGGGTCATGCCTGATTGTGTAGAGCGACTTGGGAATAACAGTTGGCACTGCCCGAGGCCGAGCTAAATTTATGTATCCTTACCTAAACATAAAAATAAATTGTATTAGATAGGTTGTTGCTGGGAAAAAAGAAGACCAGAACAATTATATGTGCAACTTTGTTTCCGTTTCAGAAATACCAACAAGGAAACATTACCTCACGTGACTTCGACGTCGCTACTACCTCCAATCTCGTCGATACAATCTTCGACCTTTTGCTTGCCGCCAGAAACCATTTGGAAGATAGGGGTTAGTAACGGTTTATGAGCAATTTCGATCAATTCCGAGATCCTACTCCCAATATCCAATCCCCCGTCGTGTCTGACGACGAAGAAACCTACCCTCCTCCCTTGTCCAAACATTCCACGGCAGACCCAGATCAGGCTGTCAACACTCTCATTGCCACCCTCACTCGCCTTACCACCTCTCGCGATGGTGACGTGGCAAAGAAAATTGCTGATCCTGGCAAGTGGGATGGCGACCGCACCAAATTCCGCCTGTGGTTCATGTCCTTGACCACATGGCAGTCGGTCCAAACTTGGAAGGACAACAAGGTTCTGATGGTGGCAATTTGTTCTCGCCTAGAAGGAAAGGCAGCTGGGTTTACCCAGATTACCTTAGAAAAATACCTGGGTAAAGAGCTTGGTCCCATGTCAGATGATGACCCCACGCCTCTTGACATTGCAGCTCAATTTGGAGATCTGGAATTATTTCCAGATCGAGCTCCTTGCCCACGAGAGTTACCAAAAGCTTGAGGCGTTGAAACAAGCCAGTTGACCTATTGACCTTTTCCTGCAGGAGTTTTACCAGCTCCGCACTGAAGCAAGCATGACAGACCATCACGCCAAAGAGATTTTGAAATGCGCTGTCGATTACAAAGTCTATTACCAAGCTTGGATCGCAACCGATGTCGATTCTCAGACGTTGGAACAATGCATGGAAAATTATCGAAAGATCGGCCGAACCTTTGAGCACATTGCCGTGGAACGTGGGGCTCCCATCCGAACCGCTCCAACATCATCCTTTCCTCCCCCACGTGGCCCGCCTGGCTCCCGTCCTTTCCCTCGCACTCCCCAGGGCAATAATAATTTTTATCGACCCCTGCCCCCTCCCGCATATCGTTTCACTCCGACCGGCATGCAGCCTGGTCATGGCACGCCAATGGACATTGGCCAGCAGTCTCTCCCACCTCAGGGAAACTGCTACAATTGTAGCAAGCCTGGTCACTACCGAGACCAGTGTCCAGAGCCACGCTGCCCCCGTCCCCAGACTTGTCAGCTGTGGGACCCGTATAATGAGTGTTATGTAAATGCCGTGGTTGACTACCCTCTGCAGCAATCAGCTGCTTATCCTCCCCCTGCACCCGCTATGCAAGCGGCGCAACAATCAACTCTCCCTTATGCGTTGGCAGAAGCCGAAGCTTATTGGAGAGACCGCTTCAAAGTCGAGGTGCATGCGAAAGCCGCGGCCTCTTTAAATTAGCAAAGCCCTGTTCTGAGATGGGTAGAATAGCGGCTCTTTCATCTTCTGTATATGGTCTTGTCTCCACCCCGTGTATTAGTAAGCGTCAGGACAATATGATTTTTTGTAATTCCGAAAGGGAGTCCCAAATGGGCTTGGCACCGGAACCAAAATATAGTGTGCTTAATTCCCTTAACCTGCGCTTAAATATTTATAAAAACCCATCGCAAGTATTCTCTCGTTCTATTTCTAGAAAGAATGAAATTTCTCTTTCTTTGGTGATGTACGTGGACAGTGGGAAGCAATGGAACCGATTAGAATGCCCTGCATTGTTGGACTCTGGAGCAACCCACACGTTCATTGACAAAACCTTTTGTTTATCTAATAAAATACCTATGTCGCCCTTACCGGCATCTATTCGGGTTTACAACGCTGATGGCTCAGAAGGAGCAATAGGTGGGATTACTCACACGGTACACGTGACCATGGGTTACGAAGGACACTTTGAACAAGTGAAAGCTTATGTATCTGTGTTGGGTTCCCACAATGTCATCCTTGGCTATGACTGGCTGTGTAGACATAACCCTGATATAGACTGGGTTAAAAAGGACGTTTCTTTCTCATGTTGTACTGATGACTGTAAAATTATTTCTTACCATACTCGTTTGCACATTTCTCCTTTGTTTGCTTCTCAAGAGATAGAGGGAGGAGTGGCCGAGAAAGTCCCAAAAGAATTGCACGACTTTCTAGATGTCTTTTCAGAAATGGAGAGTGAGCGTCTCCCTACGCAAAAGCCATGGGATCACGCAATAGATCTCAAGCCTGATTTCGTTCCAAAGAAATCGCGCATTATTCCTCTTTCGGAAATGGAATTGGAAGATCTGACAAAGTTCATCGAGAAAGAAAAGGCAAAGGGTTACATAAGGCCTTCTCACTCTCCTCAAACCTCTCCTGTCTTCTTCATCCCTAAAAAAGATGGGAAGAAATGACTTGTTATGGACTACCAATATCTTAATTCGGGAACAGTAAAAAACGCTTACCTGCTCCCCTTAATTTCTTCTCTCATTGATCAGCTCAAAGGAGCTGACATGTTTACAAAAATGGATCTCAGATGGGGATATAATAATGTCCGCATCAAAGAAGGCGGTGAATGGAAAGCCGCCTTCGTGACCCCCATCAGATCCTTTGAACCAACTGTCATGTATTTCGGAAAAACTAACCCTCCATCTCCTTTCCAGCAGATGATGAACAACATCTTCGGTGACATGTTTCACCAATTAGTTATTTATATCGATGATCTCATGATATTTATGAAAGGTCTCACACGAGACCAGCACTTCAATATAGTTAAAGAAGTGTTAAAATGATTACGAGAAAATGACCTTTATGTAAAACCAGAAAAATGTGAATTCGCTACATCTACAGTAGAATTCTTGGGAATGATCGTGGGTAGAGAGGGGATAAAAATGGATGAAAAGAAAGTTCAGGGAGTTATGGACTGGCCAACGCTGACCTGACTCAAGAGCATTCAGGCATTCCTAGGGTTGGCTAACTTCTATAGAAGGTTTATCAAAGGGTTTGCTGAGATCTCACGCTCATTAAATGACCTGACTAAGAAGGATGCACCGTTTATTTGGGGAGCAAAGCAAAAGGAAGCGTTTGAGACGCTTAAAAAGAGGTTTACGTCAGCTCCACTTCTGGCATTCCCTGATCAACGAAAGGAGATTCGGGTTGAAACCGATGCGTCTGACATTGCCACGGGAGCTGTGCTGTCCATGAAGAGTGACGATGGGTTGTGGCGGCCTTGTGCCTTCATTTCCCATTCATTCGATAGCACTGAGAAGAACTATCCTGTCTACGACAAGGAGCTTCTCGCTGTCATTCGAGTGCTAAAAGAATGGCATCACTACCTGGTGGGAAGGGAATCCTTCGAGATCTGGACAGATCACAAGAATCTCGAATACTGGAAGTTCCCCCAAACACTCTCTCCTCGGCAAGCGTGTTGGAATGCCTTGTTGAGTGAATATAACTTCTCAATTATTTATAAACCTGGAGTTACAAATGGTTGGGCTGATGCACTCTCACGTCAGGAAGATCACGGAGAGGCGGATCCCGATCACAATAAAAATATCACTGTATTACCAGCTGGTCTGTTTATTAATAGTCTGCCATTTTTCGCGAATTATTCCATTAATAATGTTTCATTATCTTCTTCTATTTACGATAAAATCCAAAACGAATCAGAAAAAATAAAAAATGATACTATAGATAACTTTACCTTTGACGAGGCAGCTATAGTATTTAAAAATGACAAAAACAACGTTTTCGTATCTGATATGCAACAAGATGCTATCTTCTAAGAAATTAGCTGTTCTATTTAGAGATAATGTTTGGTGTATGCACGGTCTCCCTTCTTTGATAGTTTCCAACCAGGGCCTGCAATTCATCTCCGAATTCACTTCCGAGCTCTGCTGACTTCTAGGCATCGAGCAAAAACTATCTACGGCTTATCACCCTCAAACCGACAGACAAACGGAGTGCATTAACCGAGAACTTGAGCAGTTTCTCTGCACTTACGTGTCCAAGGAACAAACCAAATGGGTTGATTACCTAAAGATAGCCCAATTCCATCACAACAATTCACTCTCTACTGCTACCGGTACCATCCCCTTCGCCATCACTCGTAACTACTTCCCACATCTTGGGTTTGAAGGAAACGATACGGTCGCCGGAGCTTTTGTTGATGGAATAGGGAAATCTCATAGAGAAGTAGAAGAGGCGCTAAAAGAAGTGCAAGAACAGATGAAGCAAAATGTGGATAAACACAGATCCGATACCCCAGATTACGAAATTGGAGATGAAGTTTGGCTCTCCACAGAACATCTCAAACTCCCCTATCCTGCCTGAAAATTCACACAGCATTGGATTGGACCCTACGAGATTACTTGGGTTCTCCCTAACGCCGTCACTTTGAAATTACCAAAAACCATAAAAATACATTCCAGGGTTAATATCTCACGTGTAAAACTGGCCCGAGAACCTCTTGACGGCCAACACGTTCATAAACCGGATGCTATCAAAGTAGACACTGAGGGTTGGGAACAGTTTGAAGTGGACTACGTGGCAGGATCACGGTTGAAAGGTCGCGAACTAGAATATCTGGTTCATTGGAAAGGCTGGGACGAAACAGATCATATGTGGGAAAAGGCATCCAATCTCGCCAATGCCCTTGAGGCAATTGCCGATTTCCACAAAAAGAATCTGGCAGCACCTCATAAACTCCAAGGACTTTCTATGACAGAATTCTCACGGTTGTTCCAAACCTGTGACAATTTGACCGAAGTTCCTCCGCCTTCTGCTCCAACTCGTCTGGAATACGAGTCCTAGAGAGGGGATAGTGTTATAGTATTTAAAAACATTTTAATCTTTTGCACTTGCACGGACTTGAACACTCAACCTGGGACTATCACATGACTAGACACCGTTTCCTGTTCTATTTATAGCCGGAATAGTCATCCCAGTATTACATAAGCAGAGTCACGTGACCCTTATGTCATCCTCGGTCTGGACTCTGTCATATCCTTGCTATCGTTCTATTTCTGTCCTTATCTCCACACGTGCCTGTTTCACCTATGAATAGCCTGGTCTGTGTGCACTCTCTCTACAGTATATAAACCCTCATGTAGTAGCACAAACCCCAGCCTAATTCATTTGTTCACATCGCCCACTAGTGTGTGTTCTAAGTCTAAGGTCTCCCCATCGTTGGGTCTAGTCCCTGCTGGGTATTGTGCGACGTTGGCCTTTGGCCTTTATCAAAGCATAACAATCAGTCAGGAACTTTCTCACCCATCCCCTATGGGAGCCACCCCAGGATGGGGAACTCGCGAACTTGACCCCGTCCCCGTGTCCTTCACCACCACTCCCGGATGGCATATGCATGAACCCAAACCCATCTCTACCTCTCCCCCTCCTCTACGCCTCACTGATCCAGTACCTGTGACTGCCATGGATGTCCCTATCTACGTGACAAGGATAAGAATAGGGAATGATGGAATGACAGAATGTATCGTGAATAAACATAGAAGAATGTATGAATAGAGTGCAATGAATAGGAGTGCGTACTGGGACAATTTCGAAGGTTCCCGCGCTGTTCCGGAGTTCCCGCACTTGTTCCAGAATCTCCGGAAACACTCAGAAACATCGGAATCTCCGGAAACATCAGAAATGCTTCCAGAAGGTCTGGAAGCAGATTGGATTTCATGGAACTTGTCAGGAAGCAGATTGGATTTCATGGAACTTGTCAGGAAGTATTTGGAAGGAGTTATATTTTGTCACTCCCACTCGAGCGCAGTCATAATCCCATACCACAGACAAATTTCCAGTGTTGGTCCCTGACTAGAGCCTTTGTGAGGATGTCAGCAACCATGTCTCCAGTAGGAACATATTGGATAACCGCTTCTCCAGTCGCAACTAAATCATCCCGGATGTAGTGATACTTCCGTTTGATATGCTTTGTGTGAGCTCGGAACTGCAGATCACGGGAAAGGATGATAGCAGCTTGCTTGTTGCAGTTGAGCATCATAGGACCTTTCTGAGGGTGTCCTATCTCCTCAAAGAAAGTCTGGAGCCAAGCGAGGTGTTGTCTGGCATTGCTGAGTCCGATGTATTCGGATTCCATGGTGGACAATGCAACCATGCTCTGTTGTTTGCTAGACCAGAAGATGGCGCCTCGGCAGCTGAGAAAAAGGAATCCGGAGGTGGACTGGGAGTTGTCTGGGTCTTGCGACCATCCAGCATCAGAGTATCCATGGAAGTCCTGGTCCAGAGAGACATCCAAACCATCATACCATAGTTCCATGTCCGAGGTCGCTTTGATATAGCGTAGGACACATTTAGCGGCGTCCCAGTGACACTTCTTGGATGCAGAGCTGTATCGGGCAAGAACTCCCACTGGATAGGCGATGTCTGGATGTGTTCCGAGCATGAGGTACATCAGGGAACCAATAACGGTGAGATAGGAAACATGTTTTCCTTGGATGTCAAGTTCCG
>JBBPRG010000268.1:0-15913 GCA_038092895.1 Chalciporus pseudorubinellus | reverse complement strand
CGCTGAGAACGACGACGACAGCGGCGAATGGACAACAATTGTGTCCAAATTCCACTTCGTTGACTTGGCTGGCTCAGAAAGGGTAATTGTTCTTCCTCATTGTACTGATATCAGCTAACTCGAAGCTCAGCTCAAACGAACCGCCGCCGCGGGCGAGCGTATCAAAGAGGGTATCTCCATTAACAGCGGCTTGCTGGCCCTCGGGAATGTCATCTCCGCCCTCGGCGACCCCGCTCGCGCAAAGTCTCACACCAACTCCCACGTACCCTACCGCGACTCGAAACTTACTCGTCTCCTTCAAGACTCATTGGGAGGCAACGCTCATACCCTCATGATTGCTTGTGTCAGTCCAACCGAGTCGAACGTTGGCGAGACAGTGAATACCCTCAAATATGCAAATCGTGCTAGGAATATCAAGAATCGAGCGGTTGTCAACGAAAAAGAAGACGGCTGGGACGACATCGAATGGCTGCAAGGCACTATAACTCGTTTGCGAAAGGAGCTCAAGCAGATCAAGGAGAGCGGTGGAGTCATCATCCCAGCTTCCGGAGGGTCGACAGCCGCCCCCGTCATCGAGCCTACGGATAACTCCAACAAGAAGATGCTCGCTCAGATGACTGAACTCCAGAACAACTACGAGGATCTGAGGGAGAAATACGTCGACCGCACGGAGGAACTCGCGAGGCTCCGTCGCGAGCTTGGCGAACGTCATCGTACATCCACTGGTGGAAGCGTCGGTGGAACTGCAAAATACGAGGAGATTGTTGGGCCAGTCATCGAAGAGTACGAGAAGACGATCAGTGCTATGGAAGCAGAGTTGGGCTTGAACCGAGCTGCGCTGCGTTTGACGAACGAAATGGTGGAGGAAAAGGAAGACGAACTTGCGCAAATCACGGAGCGGCACAGTGCCACTGAGCTCTATGTAGAGGAGCTCAGGTCCCGATTGACTAAGCTGACCGAGCGAGAGGCCTCCACTGAAGTATGTCAATATTCGATGTGTAGTCTCTATCTGCTCATAAGACTGCTCATAGGCCTACGTCCGCGATCTCGAGGAGAAGATAAAGTCTTACGACGAGACTTCGACGACTTCCAGCGAGTCTATGTCAGATCTGAAAAGGGAACTCAGCCGCTTCAAAGAAACAGAAACCCATTCCGCCTCCTACATCTCCGAGCTAGAAGTTCGCCTTGCCAAGTCAGAGGAATCCGTTTTCTCACTACAGCAAATCATGGAACGCCTCGAGAACGAATGCGAGAGGCGAAGCGACGAGGTCGCGGCACTTCAGGCTCGGTTGGAGGACTTGCAGCAAGATGGGGCAAGCTGGCGAACGGACCTCGAGGAGAGGGAGAGAAAAGTGAAAGACCTCGAGCTTAAGATGGAGGAGTGGGAGCGGAAGAAGAAAGAAGCGAACGAGGACCGTGCGCGCTTGAGTGGTATGGTTGGTGAGGTCGAGCAGGCGAAGCGAAGTCTTGAGGACCTCGGCAAGAAGGTCAATGGTTCTTCGCCCAGCTCTTCTGGCATCAGCACTCCAGCTACAGGGGATCTCTCCGCCGAGGACCAACTGGCTACGTTGCAACAGACGCACGCTGCAACCCTCGCAGATCTATCATCGATCACGGATAAATACCGCAATGCTTTGCGAGAGATAGCCGACCTCGCCGCTCAGATTCAAGAGGTTAAGCTGGCTGGGCCTACGATCCCAGAGACTTCCGTACTTGAGAACATGGACGCACCGATAATCCGCAGGAAGCTGCCTAGCCCAAAGCTAGATCAATTTGATGTACCTGGACGAAGGCCTTTTTTTCGGCAGACGATTTCATTGGAGTCTTTGCATGCAAGGTACATTTGTATATCCCGGTCTTGCATGGTTTTACTTACCCACATGCGTTCAATTTACAAGATCGGCTTCTCAATCGCTGTCGCCATCGGTGTCGCTGTCGCAGGAGCTTTCATCAGCACGATCGCGCAAAATGTCTGGCTCCAGCCACGCGACCTCTAGCTCGATCTCAAACTCCCCTTCTCGCAATCCCAATCTTTCTATTTCACTCTCGAGTTTCAACGGCAACATAACGCCAACCGAGCAACGATCCGCATCAAGTATGGAGAAGGAGATCATGCGCCTACAAGAGGTTTTAAAGGAGCGTGAAGCGGAAATCAGCACTCTAGAGGCTAGTTTGAAAGAGAAGGAGCAGGCGGCGGCAGCTCCGTCCGCAAATGAAGCACTCCAGGCAACTGAGGATACCACACATCTGTCTCTCATGACCATCGAGAAGTTCAACGCTGTCCGCAAGAACATGCAACTCCATGGTATGGCGTCTACTGCCAACAATCTCGACACGGATGCCGACGTGAATGAGTCGCTTGATCGTCTGAACGAGCTGATGTCGTAAGACTCTTTGACCACTGATGCCTGCTTTCGTCACTAAATAACCTGATTTAGGGCCATGGCTCAGAAAGAATCTCAGCACTATGAGGTGGTCAACTCTTTGAACGAGCAGCTGACTCAAGTTCGTCGCGCTCATGATGGACTTATCACCCTGTCAAGAGATCAGGTATGTCTACTTTTGATGGATTTGACACAATCTCACGTATCCTTGTCTTGTAGACGCTGAACATGTCGACTGAGCTCGAGGGTTTGCGCGCCAAGCATGACGGTACTGCCACCGAGCTTGAGTCCGTTCGTCAACGCGAGCAAGAGTTGATCGTAACTATCAAGAAAGCGGAAGACGATCACGCTGCAGCCATCGACGCCTTACGATCTAGTCATGAAGAGGCTCTTATAGCGAAAAGTGCAAAGGTCGATGAGCTAGTTGCAAAGCTCAAGGACGAACATGAGGTTGCCCTTGGAAACGTCCAGAACCAACTCTCCGTGGCAACCGTTACTCTCGAACAAGCCATCAAAGATCACGAGGAGGCGTTTGGCAAACTCAAAGCTACCCACGAAGAAGAGCTCCAGCGTTCGCAACAAGAGGCGAAGGCAGTTCTTGATCGCCTAGCTCAAGAACACCAAGAAGCCCTCTCCAAGGCCACGGCCGAACACGCGGAAGCAATGAAACGCAAAGAGGAGGATGCTGCCGCCGATCTCTCTCGGACGGAAGAAGAGTATTATAACGCCCTGACGAAGCTCCGCAATGACCATGCCGAGGCACTGCGCAAGCAGGCCGAAGATGCTGTTGCTGCGCTCGATCGTCTTCGCGAGGACCATGCCAGCGAGATTCGGATGGCTGAGAAGGCCCGAGAGTGTTCACTCTCTGAATCGGAGTCTGCTCGTGACCAAGCACTCCGCGAACTCCAGGAAGAGCACACGGCTGCCATCGCGAGAAGAGACGTCATGTACACGGAGGACATGGAGAAGCTCAAGTCCGAGCACGCTCAGATTCTTTCAAACAAGGAGGAAGAATACAGGTCGAGACGGGAGAACATGAAGCGGGATCATTCCACTGCGATGGCTGTGCTCAGGGAACAGTCGGAAGCACAGATAGAGGATCTTACCAAGGCTGTCACGCGACTAGAACAAGAAGCAGTTGCTACTGCCGCGAAAGTGCGCGGGGACCAGGAGTCATCAATCCAAGCGCTCAAAGAACAACAGGCTGCGCTCTTCCAGGAGATCACTCGTGGACACGAAGAAGAGGTCATTCAGCTCAAGGCGACCCATGTTGAAGCTTTCAACGCCCTCAATTCTCAACACGACGAAGCTCACCAAACGCTCGTTACGAAGCATGACGAAGCTGTCCAGCAACTCGAAGTCAAACACGAAGCGGCCTTGGCTGACTTGAAGGCTGTCCTCCAGACCGCGCATGAGCAACACGCTGCCGCCCTGGAAGAAGCTCGAGCAACAGCGGAGCACGCTTTGGCGGGGGAACGCAGTCTCACCACAAAAGCCCTTGCTGAACTGGACCAGCGCCACTCGGAAACACAAGGCAAGCTTCAGCAAGACCATCAGTCTCTACAGGCAGAGCTTGAGGTTGCTCGCGCCGATATCAAAGTTACCCAGGAGCAGCACGACAGAGCGTTGGAGCGGGAACGCCAACACTCTGCTTCGAGCTTGACTGAGGTGGAGGAGAGGCATGCCAGCGAACGTGAGGCCATCCTGAAGGACCTCGACGGCCTTCGGGAACAGGTCGAATCGCATCGCGTCGCGTCTAGCGAACTTGCAGCAGCACAAGTCTCTCAGAGTCAGACTATCAAAGAAAAAACACACGCCGTCATGTCTCTGGAGGGGGAGCTTAAGACCGTCCGCTCGGAGAATGACGGACTTCGCGGAGAGCTCGCAAAACTCAAGGTTGAGCTCGAGAAGGCGACCGCAGCACAGACCAAGCTCGTTCAGGAGGTATCCAAGCGAGAATCCCTTGCTGACGAACTGGAGAAGCATCGCTCTTTGATTGCCGAGATGCAAGAGAACCTTCAGCGCGTCAAGGACGAGAAGGACAGCCTGCAAACGGAGAGGAGCAAGCAGGAGAACGCGTTACGTGATTTGCAAGCTCAGGTAGCACGCAACTCGGTCATTCAGGACACCTCAGCCTCGCGTACCACTCCGGAGCGCAACATCTCATTCTCTCGTGTGAACGGTTTGAATGGCAAACTCCCACCACCGACCCCTCCTCCGTCAGTTCCACCCCCACCTGCGCCAAAGACCCAGGAGTCGCACTCCAGCATGTCCACTCAGTCGTCAGTGATGTCGCCTTCGACATCCAAGGACTCGCAGATGGATTCACCTGCTACTTCCATCATTTCGATTAGCGCCAACGGCATGCCTCTGGATGCCAAGGCTGCGGCGGCCAAGTTCGAGGACCAAGTCAAGCACATCAGCGAACAGGAAGCAATGATCAAGACGCTCAACAAACAGCTGTCCCATTGTGAGAGTGATCTTGCCACTCACATGGATCTTGTGAACACGCTGGAGACATCACTTGGTGACTCTGAGAAGAATGGTACGTTACCTCGTTTCATGACTGGATGATTATTGACATGGTATCACAGTACGGAAAGCCCGAATGCAAGCGACGGACCTTGCGAAGGAGCGAGATACCCTCAACTCACAACTAGAGGCTCTCCGTAACGAGCTTCAGGAAGCTCGTCGTGAAGTTGTCACTGTTCGGAGGTCCATTGTAGAAGAGAAGCAATCGCTAGAGTCCCGATTAGACGAGGAACGCCGGGCCAAAGAGCGGGCCCGTGCCCAGCTTGATTCTCGGATGGATGAGCTACAGCGACGAAAGTCTAAATTTGCATGCCTTTGATTGTGTTCGACCCCATGCACGCCTTCTTCATATGCCCCCACCCTCCATTGCATCGACTTGTTCTTTCTTTTACTTCACTCTTCACTGCTTGTGTTATCGTACCTTGTTTGTGGAGCTAATGAGCTCGATTTTTTTGTTTTGCATATACCCTCACACCCCTTTCGCTCCTTTTCTTGCTAGCTTATATGGTCTACTATGAGGTACCAGTAGTTATGTCCTCGCCCATACTGCATGTTGCAATACAACGCATTTCGGATCTTTTTGGATCTGAAATTTTGTACCTCGTGCCAGTGTGGGGCAAAGCAGTCGTGGGAACGACATGAGGAGTTGCGGGGTGCTTTCGGACCGCGACTGATAGCCTCCTTGTCAATGTCATTTATTTAAATTGGAGGTTCAAGTTCGTTTTCCCGCCCTGCACCTTTGCATCTTACACTCACCCAGGATCATCTGGAATGAACCTTGCAGTCTTCGCTCGTGTTGCCTCGCGTTCCCCGTTCTTGCCTCGTGTTGTGGTCTCTCAAGCCAGGCTTCAAAGCACGGCTGCCCCGCGGAAGATTCCTCGTGTCCTTCCCTCTTTCTCTCTTGAGAACAAGGTAAACTAAGTCTTGTGTTTATTTTTGTGCATCCAATGTGATACCAACAATTTGTATTAAATAGGTTTGTGTTGTCACCGGGGCTGCACGGGGTTTGGGCCATGAGTTCTGCAACGCCTTTATCCAATCGTGTGTTTCCAACCTTTGTATTGGAAGACCCTGGCTGAAATGAAAGTTTTAGGGGATGCACCCAAATAGCTTTGATAGATCTTAAGGAGGACGAAGCTAAAAAGGCTGCAGACGAGCTCATTCAAAATGCATGCGGTCAGTAGTGGTGGTTGATCGTTCTTCACAAGAATGGCTGCTGAAGACGATCCCCAAGTTAACAGCGACATGAAACCAGAGGACTTTAAAGTGCTTGGCGTCGGATGTGATGTCTCGTCTGAGCTCTCTGTGCAAAAAGCGTTTGAAGCGGTGATGGACACGTTCGGCCGTGTTGATTCGGTTGTCGCATCTGCTGGTACGTGGACAATGCGTTATTGGATGATATGAACATTGTTTTATACGATGATTGTGTTTAGGCATTGTGGAGAACTACTCCGCGTTCGAGTAAGTGACTCTGGAGGTTGCATTCGACTAGTACTAACGGTTGCTTTGCAGTTACCCCTTCGACCGCATTAAGCGGTTGTATGATATCAATGTTCACGGGGCATTCTTTACGGCGCGTGAAGCCGCTCGGAACATGATACCACAGGGTGGGGGCTCGATAGTCTTGGTAGCAAGTATGAGTGCATCGGTACGAATTCGATCATTGATGAATTCGGCAAATATCTGCTCACCTAGCGCGTTTGCGACCCCAGATCATCAATATTCCACAGGTAAGATTGTTGTTTCCCTTGGCTGCTCACAGTGCTCAGGAGGCTTCACTCGAGAACAGCCACAGACGCCGTACAATGCATCCAAAGCGGGTGAGTGCCTTGGTGTGTCGACAAACATGAGAATAATTTCTGGGGTGCTCGATAGCGGTCAGACATATGGCATCCAGTTTGGCGGTGGAGTGGGCGAAAAAGGGTGTTCGAGTTAACTCGCTGAGGTGAGTGTTCATTTATACAACCAAGTGTTGGCTGTGGGCTGACGGAGTGTGGTGTAGTCCTGGATACATGCTTACGAAACTGACGAGGACAATCTTGGCTCACGATACTGAGCTCAAGGTGAGTTGTCAGGGTGGAGCGGTGTGGCGGGTGTTCTGATGTTTTCCAACAGAAAACCTGGGAGAGCCTTACCCCGATGGGCAGGGTGAGTCTGATATGGTGTTGACACGTGCAGTTACTGATCAGATCGGGATAGATGGGCGAACCCGAGGATCTTGCGGTGAGCAAACATCTTGGATTAGGATTCCTGTTATACTGACTCCAGGTTCTTGCAGGGAGCGATTGTGTATCTTGCGAGTGATGCGTCGCGATTCATGACTGGAGCCGAGCTTCGTGTGGACGGTGGGTATTGCGTTATCTAAATTTGGACACGTTGGGGGCATCGGTCACGAAATGGGGGTTCACCGGGTAGATTAGGGTCGGGTTCTCGTAATGTTTGTGCTGTGAACACGGATTGCGTACGATTGAATCGTTAATCCCAGATGTTGAACCCAAGGTACCCGGCCCCGATGAGTCCCCGACGACGACGTCATAGTTTGGCTTCGCGAGGGTTGTTGTATTACCTAGTTGAATATCAGCTTGACTCCTGCTCTCAATCCTCCATGTCTGCCCGTCAATCTTCCAAGTCTTCCACGTCGACCCAAATAAACTCCCACTCTTCCCCTCTCTCTTCCCCCTCCCCCGCAACTTTCGAATTCACAAAACGCAAACGTTGGGCAGATCTGCTGATACACGAACTCTCGGAAGCAATCATCTTCATACTCTCAAACAACGCAAAGATATGGTTTTGCGGGAGAGCTGTATCAGAGCTACTGGGATGGGCAGATGCGGAACTCATCGATCGTGCTTTCACAGACCTTGTCAACGGTGCGCAAACCCGCATTTCCATCGCGTTCCCCTCACACACTCACTATATCGCACAGCGGAAGACCAACGAGCATTCCTAGTCGCATTCGACGAGTCTCTTCGCACTCGGTCTGAGATGAATTCCTATGTTCGTCTGAAAGCTAGGACTCCCATCACTCCACAAAATATTCCCCAATCAGAGGTCCTCTTTGAGGTCAAGGGCTATCCACATTTCGTCGAGAACGAGGTAACAGCCCGATGTTTTTTCGCCGTGGCAAAGCCATACCCCAGCCGTAACGTCGCCATGTAGGTCTTTCTTATCGTCAATTGTATTGTCATCCCCATGACCTCCCCTTTGAGGTTAAACACATTTCTGGAACTCAAAATCGAAAACGAACGTCTACAGAGACGATTAGCAGAGCTACGAGTGCGCGCCCCTTCTCCCACTGCACCCGTAGCAGCTCCATCGACGTCCCCTGGTTATGCGTTTCGATCATCAACAGTATCCCGGACTTCTGCCCCATCAGTTTCTCTTCACCCCTCTGACGCCTCAAATTCGCTATATACTCAACATCAACCGACACCCTCATCCTACGACGACTTTCCCTCGTCGAGCTCACATGCGCGTGGTGCTGGATACGATTCAGTCGGCTTACACGCATACAGAGGGCAGTACGCACCTGCCTTGACCGCACAGCCTGCTGATGATGACCTTGGGGACGAAACCTCGAGGCGGAAAAAGGTTCTCACATTTTTCTGTGCAACGATCTGCATATACACACCAGTATCTTCTAGATGCGTAAATCTCACAACGCCGAACAATATGTTTGTGTCACCTGTGGAAGAACTGACTCTCCTGAATGGCGAAAGGTACCCCTTCACCACGAGCTTCGTCTTCACATTGCCTGATCACCGCTCTTACAGGGCCCCCAAGGTCCGAAAACGTTGTGTAACGCGTGCGGCCTCCGGTGGGCTAAGGAAGTTCGGAACAAGGTCGACGAGAATTCTACTTCAGGAACGGGCACTACAGCTAATGCCGCCTAAGCCTCCTTCCAACCTCGCCGTTCTCAGCTGGTGACATTACCACGCGTTATTCGCATATCCTCAATGTGAACTTGCTACAATCAGTCATCAGTCACCTATACCGGGACATTCATTTATGTGTTCTTCCATACATCTTGTGTTCTTGACATATTATTTACTCACACCTCATGCCTCAGGCTTGATCATGCAATTTTTAGTGTATCGAATTAGATCGAGCAATACATGACATCTTTAATTTTGAGCACACAGAACGGCACCCGCCGCACTTCAGCCGGCACCTTTCTCGTATGTGGCACACGGTCATCGTCGTCGTTACTCGATTCCCCGTTCATCTGACGAATTTTCATCGGCAGAATTTTCTAGAACATTCGGACATATACTCTCCGAACTCTGTGCAGTGCATGAAGATTTGTAGGCGGTGGAGTGTTCTAGAAATTCGCCAACAACTACCCTGATTCCCTGAACACGCTCTCCAAATAACCCCCTCACAATGTCAATAATAGGGCGTTGGTTGTCAATATTCTGATATGCGCACGGTAAGCACATCGTGGCGTGTACATACTGCCCGTTCTCATAACAAATGTGAGTAGTCCCTTAGGGGTCGTCCACCCAACCTGCAGGCTGATAGCGTTATGAGTTAGAATGTTGTCCACCCGCTCCTGGAGGGCGTGTCGTTTTACTCTTGCTAGCCTTTTAATTCCCTGAGGGATGGTTCATCATGCTTACTATTTTTATCTGAGCCAGGGTTTCCGAGGTATGTAATTTCCTGAACGTTTACATTGCTGTCGCACAGCTCTCATCCCAGGAGGCGTTTTTACATTCCGCAACGTTACAGATGCCAACCCTGATCCATTGATCCACTTGATAGAGGTCGCCTGTGAAGAAAAGACCTATTGGAGACAACTTTGAAAGAGCAGAGTGGCCCAGCCTATGCCATATGGAGGGCGATAAATCTTGATTGGGGACATGCTAGTGAGGGCTCTTTGTACCGTAACATTATAATGGTCCGTTTCCATCAGAATGTTCTCGTTCTCCACATGACGTGTATGCATCACCAACAGATCAAACACCTGACATATTTCCCGTCTATCGTTCCCAGGCGCTCTCGATCGACGTGCACTTTCCCAACTACTATACTTTCAACCCACAGTCAGACCCCTGGCGTTGAATCATATTCAACTGTGGTTTTCTCGTCGCCTTTGTGACTCCATGTTCAAGCATGTTGCACGCGCCCGTTCTTTGGGGCACGGTTGATAGAAAGTACCCGTCGATCGCGATGGCCGGCTGCGGTAACGTTATCGCTTTGCACGTTTCATGAGCTGTAATCTGATAAATCCTCAGACACTCCGTAATCCGGGTAATCCCACTGGCAGAAGACTGATAACGAGAGGGATTCTTGACGCCGTAGGGAGATGCGGCAGTGACTCCATCTGACCGTTCAAGTTATTTTAATTCCCTCTCAATCAAGGTGTTTTGGGCCGGAGGATTTGAATGGCCGCGGCATGCCCAACCACAATACAATGCGCTTGCTGGAAGAATGAAATTTATAGACTCTGACCTCGTTCGAGGGCGGGTGCTAGTGGGTGTTCATTAATCATTAGTCGGGTGAGGGGTTTGAACTTTTAATCAACTTGTACGCTTCGTCTCATTTGGTTATGTAGTATGCGTAGTGCTGTAGTATGGTAGTTGGAAGTAAGTCCCAAAGTAAACTCTCAGATTAATCAGGGTAGTCAGCTCCGAGGGATTTTTTGTTACGAGCGCAATTTCTGACGCTACTATCGGAATTTTCGTCATGCGAGGAGAGATAGTGGTGAGTGCCGGTAGTTCCAATAGTGTGATCGAAGATTGCTTGCGCAGCGATGCACGTGGCGTACCGTAAGCGATGGGTGTTAGCTCTCCAAGTAACCACCACTGAGCAGGTCGTTGACATCGAACAACGCGCTCATAATCATGTCCTCGCCAGAAATTTATTCAATTTCTCAGACGCCAATCACTTGCCACGCGTTCAATGCAGACCGCAGCCGTACGTGCCCTCGCGATGTCCCTGGACTCGTCGATAATGTGTTCCTCCAGAGGTCGCACTCAGCTTGAACGATAACAAAGCACAAATATATGTCAGACAGGGTAAAGAATGGGTGTCTACGGAGACTCTCGCCGAGGTACGTCCCATCGTCGTTTCTCATCCGATATACCAATAACTCCGGTTTCTACCCCAACAGCATGATAAAGTGATCACGTCCATTGACTGGGCTCCGAATTCAAACCGTATCGTGACTGCATCGCAAGACCGTAATGCCTACGTTTGGTCCCAATCCCCAGACCCACTCACGGGTCGAATGGTTTGGAAGCCAACGCTCGTTCTGCTCCGCATCAACAGAGCTGCGACGTTCGTCCGATGGAGTCCAAACGAAGATAAATTTGCTGTTGCGAGTGGTGCTAGGTCTGACTTCGACATTGCTGGTTGTAAGGGATGCTTGAATTGATCCTTTCTATAGAGCCATCGCTGTCTGTTCATTCGATCCCGAGAACAACTGGTGGGTTGCGAGGCAATTAAAGAAACCGATCCGGTCTACCGTTCTCTCCGTGGACTGGCATCCCAACAATGTGCTGCTCGCTGCTGGCAGCGCTGACATGAAAGCTTGCGTTCTCTCGGCTTACATCAAAGATGTGGATAAGAGGCAAGTTGCAAATACAACCTGGTCCTGTTGTACCTGAAACGTTCCACAGACCAGCTCCGACGGTTTGGGGTGAAAAACTCCCTTTCAACACGGTGTGCGGCGAGTATTCTAGCCCTGCTGGTGGATGGGTGCATGCAGTCAGCTTTTCACCGTCCGGAGATGTTTTAGCTTTTGCGAGTCAGTATGATCTCGACTTTCTTTGATATCGGCTTGAACTACGTCTATAGGCCACGACAGTTCGATCAGCATCGTCTATCCTGGGGGACCAATCGTCCAAAGCATCCGATTCAGTGCCTTGCCTTACGTCGCGCTCACCTGGACGTCCGAGGACACCATCGTAGCTGCTGGGCATGATTGCCAGCCCATGGTTTACTCGGGATCTGAAGCTGGATGGGCCCTCGTTGGTTCATTGGACGATGCCACCTCTGGTGGATCAAAGGCTGCCTCGAAAGCCGGGGGTGTCGGTCGACTAAACAGTAGCGCATTCAACACGTTTAGAAATGCGGATACACGTGGCCACGCTGGGGGTGCCGATGTGTCGACAGACACAGAGCTTCTCACTGTCCACCAGAACACAATTACGAGCGTGCGACCTTACGAATGGAACAACGATGGCACTGTCAGCAGAGTAAGCACGAATGGTGTGGACGGGAAACTCGTTATCTGGAGTGTGGCACCTGTCTCTGTAGGGGGGGTCACAGGGAGACTCGGAAGTATGAGGGTGTAATATTGAAGGGTCATGTCATGTATTATCAGGGCATTTGTTACATCAAGCTCCAGAGTATCAGCTCTTGAAGATCTGCGTTATCCAGTCATATCCGCGTCCTGATCTGACATTTCCGTCACGGCTTGCTCGTTGATGACACCCCATACGGATGCTTTGAACTATGAGGAGGTCAGCAACCATACGATATGCCATACAAGACGTGTTGTACCAAAGTCAAAACGAGACTCATTTTCCGTTCAAGCACGCGTAAACGGACAAGGAGATTCTGATCCGGCTGTTCACTCAATTCTTTCGTTCTGGCAGTCAACTGGGAGATGTCCAGATCATCAGTCGATCATTACTGCTCGAGCCATATCAACGGTGACGCACGTCTTTGACATGTTGTGCCAATTTTGCGTACTCCCACAGAGTCTCTGCTTCAGTGGTTGATAATCCGGGATGAGATTCGTACGGGTTTATATCAAAGACATCATGCGCGGTCGAAGAGACAGACATTGTCTGAACATGAGCCGAGAACTCTCGGCTGAGCGCGTTTCCTTATTTAGTGTGGCAACCAGGATAATCGACCGGACAGATTGCAATATATGAGACATTGTCAACCGTAATTTAGAGGTGCCAGTGGCAAGATATTTGGATCTCGAGTAGATCATACCCTGAATTCGAAATAATGTGAAGAGCATTTTTTTTTCGCCGCCGGAGGAGAGTTTACCACCGACTGGACACAGCTGGACACCGGTACTTGTAGACACCGGCACTAGTAGGTCGTCGAGTGGGGCCAATAAGTTACTCGTCGTGACCGGTCAGACCCCATACAAAGTGTCCGATGAGATACCAAAGTACTGCGCGAGACACGTACTTTGGCGTGTCCCAGTTTTGACGAGATGGATCGCAAGCTACGTGCCATACCGGAGTTGGGTGAAGGCAACCTGGACCCCGAGGCATTGCAAGCTCGAGATGCCACTGGCAGCGGACCTAATGTCAACCTTATCTGTCAAGATCCTCACATCTGTCAATCATCCAGTCTAAGTGGGACGGGGTCGGCCCGACTTGATCGAGGAGATCTGAGACACGGAAGGCCAGCGGTCGAGCAGAGCATGGTGCAAGAACGGAGACAATTGTCTTGAACGCGTTGAGAATGTATCAACGTGAGTGTTACGGAATTTGCGCAAAGAGTGCTCGTGGCAGAGGCTTCGAGACAATAGGACGAGAATAACGAGGCTGACGAAAAGAGTAGGTTTGGCAGAAACAAAAGGAGTGTATATTTGGTAATCCACGTCGAGGAAGCAGTGCCGATGCCCAGTCCAACACCTCGTTCAAAAAAACCGTCACGACGGAAAATATCCCTGACACTGCCCCCAGTCAGCGTTATTTGGTATCTCGGCGTCGCGTGCGTTGAAGGCACACTGTTCTTGTCAAGATCAGATATGATATTTGATCCCGGTCGACTCCATAAAACGGCTGTCATGATTTCCTGCTCATGAGTCCAAATTCCTCGCCCTTATTATCGAACAACAGCCCTATCCCACCTTGTTGGGTTCTTCATACCTTATTCGGACCATAACATCACCCATCTTAAACAATAGCTCTGCGAGTCTTCAAATCCATAAAGTCTCCCCTCGTAGTCGTGGCACATCTCCATCCCAAAGGTCATCATCATTTCTCCCCATATGGATTCCGCCCACAGCACTGGCACGTCTCTCCCTCCCTCAGGCACCTCCTTTCCCGCCAGGCCCTTCCCCCCACCAGCACTTGTCGATGTTCCCGTCGAGTACATCCTCGATCGACTTCATAGTCTGGCCCCACATTACTGGAACAAACCAGAGACGGCAGATTGCACGATAAGTACGCGAGCTTTCATGCTCCCCTACTTCCAGGCTCATCCGCACCCATAGTGGTGCCGTTGCCTCATCTTTCCTCATCAATCAACGTAGCTGCCGTCGATGCATTGGAGTCCACCACCCCCTCACCAGCGAAACGATCTACGATCGACCCAAACTCTACCGGTCGACGTGCTACTGCACCAGACACTAACGTACCCCCACGGCTGACTCTCCGAGTATGTGCTACTCGTCTTCATCTTGTCGCATAACTAATCGGGGTTCCTCAGCTGCACATAGATTACCTGTCCGCCAAGTCCGCACTCCTCAGAGGTCTATTCAGCGGGGCCTCGTCTCTCGACCTCATCCAGAGCATGCGTTCTCCTAGGCAATCACCATCCGCCCCTCTCCGAGTTCCTCGAAACAGATTACCCCGCCTACTACCCTCTTCGCCATCACATCCCCTCATTTACCTCCCTGTGCCTGACCCTTCATCCATTCACCTACTTTTCCATTGGATGTACTTTGGGAACACTGATCATATCGAGTCCTATCTTGATCAAGGCGACATTCGGTGGGAAGGTCTCGCTCGGAATGTCGAGTATCTTGGATTGCCGACGGATATCAAGGTGTTTTTGGGACGATGGTACGGTAACTGGTTGTTACCATCGCGGTGTCGTCTCGGTCCCACTGTAGTTGGCGAGAGCGACGAGTCAGATGTGGAATCAGAGTGCGATGATCAAGACGAGCCGGACCGACCCGTTTTCCCCTCCCCCTCTACACCGTTCTCTGATGAAGACTTACAAGCTGATAGCGACTGGCGCCGCGGGCGGACACGAGCTGTCAGGCCTTTGGCCCGGACAAGGGCTCTGTAACACGTAACAATCTACATCACTAGCCAGGATACTGGTAGCCTCCGTATAATAATCGTGTCGATCAATAGTTTTTAGGTTAACATTATTCATTCTGCTTTCTCTCTGTTCGACTAATATGGGCGCTAGCTTCTGGTCGCCAAATCTGAGGCACAATTCTGAAGAATTGTGAAAGCACGCTGTCATCTTTTCGCATCACTTTACGTGTTATTCGGAACAACCTCTCGCTTCCTTCAGTCATGTCTGCCAATGGGTACGGGGAATATATTCTACTAGCCGAATGACGTGATTCAGGGGTTAACATGGAGGTGAATTTATTCCTAGAGATATTCCCAAGCCTGCGGGAAGTCATCCACTATATCCGGTCATGGTAATCCAACTACCGCACGGGGATACTTCGATGGGGCTTGTCAAGAAATATTCAACCCGTCAACACATGATCCGCTTGAAAACCAAGGAATGCCATACTCAGGCCTGCCCATTCGTAGCATCCTCGGGCGATGGCGCTTGTTCCGCTCCGGGTGGATCGTTCTTTTTCTTGGGTTGGGGTAAGCGATGGTCGTTCCTCAAGCGTTCAGGTGGATCAACAACGTGAAGCCCAGGAACCCTCGCTTGCGACGGAAGACGCTTGTTCTGCCATGTCTCAGAAAGATGGACGTCACCAGGGATCCACGGTGCCTACGAAATAACACGTCAGGGGAAATCGGGGAATAGGAAAACAATGGGCGAACAAGATAACGATGACCATTCATCTTTTTCCAGTCGATACCGCTCAGCCAAGGATGATCCGTGACTGGTGTCGTGACACCCAACCGATCCTCTGGATTATGGATGAGAAGGCCCGTCACAATCGATTTGACGGATTTCCCGACGCGAACATCTTTGGGCCAAGTGTACTTCTTGGAAGCGACCAATAGGTAGACATGTTCCTCGTCCTTTCCATAAAAAGGCTGGAGAACGATGCTGCGATGAGAATCGTTATGCGAATGTGAGACATGGCGCTTACCACT
>JBBPRG010000267.1:0-15927 GCA_038092895.1 Chalciporus pseudorubinellus | reverse complement strand
CACAGCCATCACGTGCCATACGAAACGGTCGAAATCGGTCGTATCGGTATACGACCGTTTTCGACCGTTCCGTGGGAATCCTGGGTATGACGAATCTGCCGTCGCGTCTCCTTCATAGTTAGCCAAATGAATTCATCACCTTCACACCAAACAACATAGACTGAACGATGATATCAGTGGTATGATATTAGAATTTGCGGTCTCATGCCAAACGCCGCCGCTTGACGCCTCACACTAGTTTTCTCTCTGACCGGATCCCAAACATTGGCATGAGGGAGGAGTCAAAACAGCATGGGCCGCCTGCGGCTTTAGGTTGTTCTCGCCAACCGCCAGTGCGTCCGAGTCACCTTAACGATGGAGGTTCTCCTCTCCGAACGGAACGTCAGCACAACACAGGAAAACCAGATAACATAATTCATTATTTAAGCTATAAGGGCGAGACAAGGCTGCATGGAGGGGTATAGGTTCTTATAGAGAGATTCCTAAGATAACGTGAGTGATGCTGGATTTAAATCGAATGTGTCAGAAACAAGAAGCGAGCAACAAGTAATTAGCTACTAGCGGGGTGTTCGAGGGTGTTCGCCGCTGTTCTGGTATGTCGTTAGTGAGCATCATCATAATTCATGATTGTCGTTGAATAAATAATGCATGTACAGAAAGGTAATATGAGAATACGTTATAGAGTCCACGACAGGTCACAGAATCAATAGTCTATTAGATGATCTCTCTAATCTGTTTGATCCAGGATGATTTTTCCGACAGTAATCCCTCATCTCCGGTTTCCTCGAGACTCGGGATGTGCTATGAATCAATTCAGTGGAAGAACAAAATGCTCCACGGAAGTTGTCACGTACAGAAACAAAGTCAAGCTCAGCGAGAGGAACCTAGTAGCCACGCATCGATTGAGTGAACTCGGCGTTATCATCCCGTGGTGAGAATGCCACTTACAATTTTCGTCTTGTAAAACAGTTTGTAACCCACGAAAAGGCAGAAGAAAATGGGCAAATTGATGTCTAGGTGGCAGACGATTTGAGTACATCCCCCGCCTTGACTGCAAATCAACTTACACGAAGCGATAAACCTCGAAGTGTTCCACTCCCAAAACACGGAGATACCGTTCATTAGGATAAAGAAGATGACCCTGTGGATGTTGTTTAGACGATAGGGCGTCGTATGAACATCGCACGTACCAGAAGATCGCCCACATGGAAGCATAGGGCTGTAGAGGCGACCTGTATATGCCACGAGGAGTGATGCCTTGCAGTTTCAAGCCATAATCTGGAAGTGAGTGAGTTCATGTCAGCGCTCCATCGGCCATGCCAGTGCGAGATGATGACTGACAGTAACGGAGATATGTCGTGTTGATCGTCAACCAGCTGTTCGACGGGATGATTAGTAAATGATCGAATCAAGCGTTCTAATATCTCGTACCCGAGGAACCCACACACAGCGGCTACATAGAATGATTAGTCGTGTTTAAAGCACCAGCATTTCCGTTCATGGATACTCACAGATGCTAACCAACCAGCTGGATACAAGCGTCAGCATTGATGTATGAGAGAAGAACGCAAAACATACCTGAATATGGTCCCGGACGCTGCTGCCACATTCAAGAATGCCACAAGCGAGAACGACCACTATTTGAGGTTGATCAGTCAATGACAACATACAGCGAGATCTCATAGGGACGACACATACTCCGACGATAGTTGCCACCCATGGCAGACCATTCTTGGTACAGGTCGTGAGGATCTTGGGGGCCTTGTTTTGCACCGCCATACCATATAGAATACGGGATGAACTGAATATACATGTGTTTGCTGCAGAGAATGCCGTCAGAATCAATATAGCATTGACGATAGAGGGGAGCACTAGATGGACAAGGTAGGTGAGTGACATGACACAAACGTCGGAGGGAATGAATACCTGCGATCCCTGCACCCGAAAATGCTATCACAAAGGGGGACTGGCCAGCAGATTCTCCGGGCCTTGAAAATCGTTAGGCGGGAGCCATTGAAAGGGAAACAAAGCCGCTCACCGGAGTAAGGCTGGATCATTGGATGGAACGAGCATTCCAACCACTATCACCGAGCAAATCTAAATGGTGATTATCAATAACGACGACTCCAAAGAGAGCACGTTAAACGGACAAAGAAGAACACCAATCGGAAGATGACAGTCTTCATCGCCATGATGATATTTGTTCTGGGTTGCTTCGCCTCAGCGGCAGTACTGTGTGACGATAAGCTCCAGGTAAGCAAGGGTATTCGGCAGCTTACATCGATATTAGTTCAACACCACTGAGAGAGAAGGCAACCGTGCTTATAGCAACAAGCAACCCAAGGAACTTGCCAGTAGCACCCGGCACCAGCTCTGCGCGGGATGACCGTTTAATGAGTGAATCCCAGGAAAGAAACACGGTTTACCGGGTACAAAAGGTCCGGGGTTCTTCCAATACTATTGAATTGCTTAGAAAATGCGACTGGAAAATCCAAAGTGACCTACCCGGAAGCCAATCCTAAAGGTGATGCATGAGGATAATTCGTATTTAAGAAGGCAGACACTTACACCTCGTGATTAGGCCCACCCCCGAGGCTGACGACGAGCCCCCCGATAATCTTTGAGTGCACTCAGTTAACAAGAGAAACCTTAACAAAACCATCCACCTACCAGTCCAACCGCGAGCATGACTGGGAGGTTGCGAAAGTTAACGGCGCACTTTTCCCGAAAAGCGTACAAACTTACTTCTCAAAGCAGAGAAGAAAATTTCCGCTGCATTCAATGAGTAGAATTCCACAAGAACCTTAGTTGCGACTTACAGTTTCCAAACCATCTAATGGATGAGCATATTAAGCCCAACGCAGCGTCGACTCAGGACTAGGTACTGACCTGACACCGAATAGATTGATGAGAAAGAGTCCTACTATGGCTGCTGAAATGTAGATTGGGGTACGGTTCGGCTGTCATATTCACGAAACATGTAATTGAAGTGGGATGCTTATAATGCGGAGACTTACGTTGGCATCCCAAAATGTGACCATTGCAGTTAATGCAGTAATCTCAAGCGGAACGGCAACTCCAGCGAACTACGGAACGACTTAGCAACTAGGCAAGCAAGATACCATGAAACATACAAAGAAATAATTCTGCATGGTATATGAAGGTTAGCACGTCAACGAATGTGAGAACCGAACACGAACCCATCCAAGCTGGAAGATGGACGAATCAGTTAACAGAGTCGTTTAACAAAACGCGATACACCTACCGCAAAACCAGCAGCAGGATCTAGCCATCTTGCGGCTTCGACCGTCGACTCAGCCCATTGCATGAAATTCATTGGATTAAATACACGTACCATATAGTAGCAATGATCCAGACATCGGGGCAAAAGCAGTCATCTCCCCAACAGCCAATATTGTCCTGGACCAAGGTCAGCATACAAGCTGAAGGAATGGGCGGCAGAACACACGCATAGACCACAGTACAGGCAAGCAAATAGAGGATGAGCGAGCCACCAGGACCCGCAAGAGCTAAGACTGTTCCAAGGCCGATGAAGAGGCCCGTGCCGATCGATCCCGCAAGCTTGTATATGGTCAGCCATGTCATGGCGGTATGAAAGCATTGAGCCTACTGCGATCCTGTAAAAATTCATGAGCGAGAAAGCAACACGGAACATAACAAAATTATTACATCTGTATATGCTGTCTTCCAAGCTGGCGTTTGACATTGTCCAGATTTTCGCTATAGACAAACTGACCAGTTGACGAGGGCTCGATCGGCTTGCCTTGCATCTCAATCCTTTCTGAGGAAGGATCCGGCGTTCCAGGCAGCTGTACGGTCGCAGGAGTGTCCATGACAGAGGTCGTAAGGAGAGATGGAGTCCCCCCCAAACGCCATCCGAAGTATTTATGCGGACGAAACCCTACCTAGTCGACAAGTGGATATCCGGGTTGACCGCGCTAAGCTGCGGAACGGGTTATTCAGGTGCAAATGAGGGTCGCATGCACCTCGAAAGCACTGGCATAAAGCACTGGTTCATAACGTACTGGTGAGTGATGATACCCTGAATCTGCAGGCCCATCATGAGGTTGTCCGTTAGAA
The DNA here is from genome assembly GCA_038092895.1 of Chalciporus pseudorubinellus. Taxonomy (NCBI): domain Eukaryota; kingdom Fungi; phylum Basidiomycota; class Agaricomycetes; order Boletales; family Boletaceae; genus Chalciporus; species Chalciporus pseudorubinellus. Next base: position 11,826 of record JBBPRG010000267.1, on the reverse strand, counting down.
TCCAGCGCAGGGTCGCGGAGTCGGAGTTCAAATGTGCGGATATAAGGCTGTGTGACAGTAGAACTCTCTTTGTTGGATGCCTTCGAGGTGAGTAAAACTTGTGGGATAACCGCTGTTGAAATAACAAGGAATGACTTGTCCTCGTTTTCCACGGAATGACTTGTCCTTGCACGACGCGGACAACCCAAATCGGGACACCGGCACGTGATCTATTTGGCGAGATAACACACCCTTTGTTCTTCTTACTTTCGTTCTGTTCCTTCGTCGTCCTTCGTCGTCGACGCTGGTTGTAACGTGCTCGCTGTCTGTGACGGCGACCACGCCTCTTTCCGCTCACTCTTTTCTCCCTTCTATTGCCACTACTCTACGACATTGCATACAACCTGTTTCGCAGCCGTGACCAGCCTTGACTATCTACGACGTCACGGCTGCTGCTTTCAAGTTCGTTGTTCAAGCTTTTTCGCCATCACCTTTCCCATCCGAGTCGCAAACGTTGTGACGTCTCTTGTATATCCTGCAACACCACTGTCTTTGCACTACAGCCCCATGGTTCCTCTGAATCGTAAGTCGGGTTTCATCTGCCCATCGATCTTCTAACCATGATCAAAGGTAAACGGTTTTGTCGCCAAGGTTGCTTGGATGATCTTGGTACTCCAGCTGTCCTTAAGGGTCCTCACTGTCGTCACCGCCGCACTGATGCACCACGGAAGCGAAGGGTACGTGGTCAATTAATACATTCAACATTTACTTAGCCTCTCCCAGAGGGTCAATGCTTCTAATGTCGACCGCACAGAAATGACGATCACCCAGAGTGATGACACTTCGACATATTCGACAACTCCGCCAATTGTATTCATGCCTGCTCAAGTTCCCGCTACCTGCATGGTACACAATAGTGTCCAGGACGCAAGCCAGGCACTGATGGTCTGGACTCTCATTTGAAATGTGGCATCTCTCTCATCATCATCACAGAACTATGTTCAGCATGCTGGCATGGCTGCTCCGTCTCTGTCGAGCCCTCGAAACACCAACACTGGTATTTCTCAGGCATCCTCATTGTCGGTTGGTGTCGGAGAGCCCTTTATTGAGAATGGGACTGGTTCTGAGGGCCAATCAGGAGCTCCAGATGATCTGGCTCTTTTGTTACAAGACTATACTGCTGAAGCGAGGTTGAATCTCCTCGAGGCACTTGGCCTTGTTGTTAACATGGATGGGGAAAGAGGAGTTGAAATGGAGATGGGTTTACCAGAGCTGCCATGTGACGAGGAACTAGGATTATTGGCTATGGTGGAAGTGCAGGGTGCAGCTGCGGCATTGACTGTTGATCCAGTCTCCGTCGGCCCTGCCTACAATGCAGAGTCAGATGTTGCCTCGTCATTGCCGGCAGTGACAAGTAAGCCCCGTGGTGTGTTTTTTTACACTCTCTCCAAGTCCGATACTGAGGATCATTATATGTTTCAGCTATCTACATTGATGATGATCGGAAGCGAAGCAAAGTTCATAGTGCATGCTGTGCTCGCCTCCTTGAATATGTAAGTGTTTGTCTGTAGTCCTACTCTGTTCTAACAGCACTGTTTCCAGGTTGAGAGCATACAGACCCGCACTCGACCATATATTTTTTTGTTCGTTGCACGGCCAGAGACAGTCCTTGCTGCGAATGGAAAGGCATTTACATACACATCCCCTGGACTGAAGGCTGTTTTCAAGAATAGTCAGCGAGATATTGCATGCGAGATATATGAGATGACGAAGGCTCATGCACAGGCGGAAAGGCTAACAGTACGAGATATTACTGTTTTGAACATGCAGGTACAGAATGCGGAGGCTGAGCATGCTCGTCAGCTTGCTGAGGAACGAGACAAGGCTGCTGCTGTACTTGCAGAGGAGCGAGCAAAGACTGCCGCAGCACTTGCAGAGCTTGCTCAAGTACGTCAGGCAGTCAACCAACAGTGACTTGTGAACAACTCGGAAATAATACATACAGTACATTTCTTAGATGATTATATCCAGCTAATCATATAGTATACATAGACAAGCTTTAGAGAATACGAGTCATGCTTTGGATAGAATACGAAGGATTGCATTACGGTTCCAAATGTTGAGAAATACCTTTGTGAATTGTATGGCATGACCATATGCCATGAAGCTAACACTCTTCCGAATTCTCTTCATCCCTTTATTGCCACATTCTGCTGCACTTGTGTTGACAGCTCGAATCCGGTCGTCAAAGCGCATAGCATTGCTAGCAAAACAAGCCCTGCCACATTGGCTATGATCACGGGCATGCATCTCATCGATAAGAAATCGAGTGTGTTGAAAATATCGTGCTTCCCGCACAAGGCAGTATGGAGCCAGCTGGCAAGCAAAGTCATATATGATGACTTTTGGTGCGATGGGGAATCTTGTGTAGATTGCAGAGAAAACATCATTTCGGCCTTCAGCAACTGGAATTGAATGGAATCCGAGACAGATAGAATGAGTGCACCATAACACCAGGATTCCACCAGTGAGGTTATTCCGTGAGTATGTCTTGTAGAATTTGTTGCAGTCGCCTAGTTGCTCAGTGTCCCGATCGAGTGCCTGAGTGTCATACTTCAACTTGGTGTAAATACGGCGACTACGGATCTGTGGAAGCCCATAGCATGTGCCAGTCTCCAACCAATTTCCTTCATTAATGGCTGTGGAAACGGGTGCAGGATCATGCTTCGACAAACGACCAAAAACCTCAGTTGTCCGTGAAGACAACCATGCAGCAAGTTTTCGCAGCTCTAGGGGTGGAGTTGTCTGTGAAGCTGTATGACTGTTTAAAACAGCTCCGAATGCTGGGCACAAGCTTTGCAACCAAGGTGCGGCAACACCAGTGGTGTGAAACTCGTCCATCAATGTCACAGCCTCGAAGGGCACCAACTGCAATACAATGTCGGGAGCTGCAACTTGCTGAATGAGATCCCGATAGCTGCGATAATGGAGATGTGCCACTCCATTCGACAAGTACAACTGAATGAATGACCATAGCTCAGGTAATTCACTTGCAAGTCGTGACACGTCTGGAAGGTCCATTGAAGGCTTGTCGAATGCTGTGGCAGCGAGAATCCTGCCAACGATTGCACGATTTTCACGGGTAGTGATGGCTGGGAGACAACGAGCACCATAAGATGAGATGCTCGAGATACGTTCACTGCCTTCGTCAACATGTGTTGGTGGGCGAACTGAACTTGTAAGCTTTGACACATGGGTCCCGAGACTGATTCCATCCGCGATGACAATATCCGGTGTGAGACCACAGGTTGGACACATCATCCCACTCTCGAGTTGCTGAATCTGTGTAAACGCAAACCAAACGCGCACGAATGTGTCGTCCGAGCAGAATATATTGTCATCTCCATAGTCGAGATAGCCTCTTCGAATGGTGAGACAAAATGCAGAAAATGGAGTTTCAGAAGCAGTGTATGCGTTCGTGTAGGAGTTGAGCAACTCATGCGAGAATAACATAGCATTGTTCCAGTTAAAGATGGCAAATTTGCCAAGATCAGGTCCTAGATAGCGACGGGCGTGATTACATGTTGGACATGGAAGAAGGTTGATTTTCACAACCCGACGTTTCGTGAGCCCATACAATACTGCCTCCCTCGTAACAATACCCTGCGGAGACGATGCGATGGCTAACTCTAGCGAAAGGCCACACGAGCATCTTGATGTCTCGTCAAGCAGGAAATGGGATGTGTCCAAATCAGACACTACCCGAGGCAAGTATTGAGATGACGTTTCATAGGGCAACGAGCACCATCGTGGAGCAGGAATGGGAAGGTAGGATATAGGACGTCGGCCAGCCTGTCCATTATCGCGGCCAGCAGCTTTCATCATCAAGGAATTTTCATCGTCATTCAACTCGTCGTCAACTGCGCTTGTTTCTGAGCCAGTTGACATGATGAGGCCAACTTGGGTCGCAAAGCGGATGGCATGTGGCTTGTGCTTGCATGTTACAGCATAACGACAAGCTTCACAATGCCATCGGCCGTCACGTTGCATGGAAACGATGACACGCTTTCCAGACTCGTGACGACCGACTGAGGACAGGCAGGAAAATATATATTTGTGGTGAAATGGTGTGGCATGCACGAGTACAGCAGATGGGGGTGGCGAGGGAGTTATTGGACTCAAGCCCTGAAGCTCGATGGTATGGGCTCGAACGATGTCACGGTGGAGGCATGATCCACCTGCTTTCCACCTCGGGCATGTACAGGTGACACCAAAGTCATCACCACTCCGTGGTAGAAGCACAACGTGGCGATACGATCCAATCTATAGACAAAGATGTTAGCTACAGTGATTTATGGAGACGATGGGCTTACACTGAGACATTCGTCAACCGTATCCCAGTCCTGTAACACCCAAAGGTGGGGATCGATCCGAAACACTGCACCGACATTCACGAGAGCATACCAGTATGCCTCGATGACCTCACTGGTCTCTGCACTAGGTACTTCAGAGCCAATCGGGAGGTCCTCATCTCCATATCCGAACGGCAGCATCAGGCTCCCACTGTGGTCTTTGGTGGTAACCTCCAAGGGCGAGGAAGAGGGCTGCTGCTGAAGGTAACACCAAGGGGATTCTGGGGTGCTCTGGTATGCGGACCGTTGGAGCGAAGACACTGTACTGGGGCTTCTTGAGGGCAGAGGTGCTACAGCAGCTGGGTCCTCCCCAAAAGAAACAAGCCTGCTGCTGCGCATTCGCAGAGTACATGGCTCCGACTCTGATGGGGTTGCATCCAACGATTTGTCGACAAGTCGGCTTGCCTTTCGAGACGACATGGAAGGAGAGGTTAGCTGAGAGAGGATTCCATCCATGATCCAGCACTTACTTGGAATGTGGCCAATCGCATGTCCACCTCGAGGAGGTAATGCTTCGGGTGCTGCGGAGGTCCAGATTCTTGGTGGAGAGCACGAGACAAGAAATGAAAGGGCGGTGGCAGGAGTCATGAACAATGAGGGCGACGTGGTGCATAGCGACGAAAGACGTTGAGATTTCACACCGGGAGGGTAAAGAGTAGAGGAGACATGGTCGCCATCGCAGACAGCGAGCACGCTACAACCAGCATCCACGACGACGAAGGAACGGAACGAAAGGAAGAGGAATAAAGGGTGTGTTATCTCGCCAAATAGATCACGTGCCAGTGTCCCGATTTAGGTTGTCCACGCCCTGTGAGGACAAGTTATTCAGTGGAAAATAAGGACAAGTCATTCCTTGTTATTTTACGGGAGACGGTCCCAAACTTGTCCATCCCTTCAAAGCCTTCACGGAGCATTCTCGTGCATTTGATGAACAAAATATCACATTCAAGCTCAACAGTCTTATGAACTACGCGTTCAACTGCTGATTCTTTTTACTTCTGCAATTCTGAATTTCACCTCTGCCTTCGCTGCGCCTTTCATTTACGTTGGCTGACTCCACCATCACAGTTCGGAAGGCAAATGTCCGGCGCCGCTTGCGCTCGCAAGACAAGAACCCAGTGTTGGCGTTATGCGTAGCTATTTACATACACTGCTATCAAAAACCCCTCTTAGGCTAGCGATGTACTCGATCTATGATGCATCTGCCATCCAGAAAATCGTATACGAAGTGTTGTCGTTCCCTTTTATGGTTAGTCATCAGGTAATTCCCTTATTTGCAAAGCGGTCAACCAATCAGAGTTCGCAAAGCGTGCCAAAAACTCGTCCAAAACGTTATGTGACAATACTGCACGACCGATGCTCCTTCTGCTATGCATGATTGCTGCGCTCTCGCTTCCAAACTACATCGTGCGTGAAAATACAGTGATAGTCTGAGTGCGGCTGTCAATTAGATAGTTCACTTCCTTCGCCTCTCGGCGTCGTCGCACCCACCCGCCACTCTCAGATATCGATGATCATACCTTAATATTCCGTTTTCGGTGCTTCGCAGTCTTCTCCCCTCCCGGGGCCCCTACTAGTAGCGCGTTGGCGCGTCTTTTGCATGCAGTCCCGGCGAGTCGGCTCCACCCGCTTTTGCCGCTCACGCCTTGCTTAGAGGTTAGCAGGAGTCCGCTTCCGTCTCCCCCACTTCATTCCTCGTCGTTCATAGCCACTCGTCTATCCCATCTTGACGTTGCTTGTATCGGCATTTTAAGCAATGTACATTCCGGACGATCTGATCGCCGAACTCATCAAGAGGCCTGTATTGTTGCACCTTCGTGTTCAATCCCAAAGCTCATTTATATGCATCGCACTGATTCGCAGTCGTTACGTTCACGTCGGACTATTCTATCTCCGCCAGCTCGCATTCGCCACTTATGATTTGATAGTGCACGACAACAGCTTGGATGTAAACACAGACTATACGAAACTTTGGAACAAACTTGCGCAGGAAATGATGGGGGTCAAAGGTGGCGAAGGACCCGGACAAACCACCTCCGCCTCCTTCGCATTGTGTACCCGGCCCCGAGCTAATGCATACGTCAATCATAGTTACACATACTCGCTCGTGTTTTCTGCAGAATGTACGCAACTGTGTTCAAGAATGGACCACTGGGTCCCGAGCTGCATCTACGAGCATAGCCGAGTTGCCAACAACTTTGAAGCACCCGTTTTTGGAAACGCGCCGAGGACAACCCTGCGAGGACCCTGAAATTTCCTTTTCCTCGAGTGCGTCGTCTGGTCACAACACACACAAAACCTTCAAAAGAGCGTGAAAGCTAAGCGTTCATTTAAGCAGGTGCGTCGACGTGGGCAAGCTGTACCGTGACAAGATTCTTCTTCCTGGCGGAACCCGGGATGAGGTAGATACGCTCAAGGTATGCTGATCCTGTCATGTGATAAGTCAATGTGGCTCGGTGCGCTGATGAGTATTGTGCTATAGGATTTCTTGGGCCGCGAACCAAACCCAAAGGCGTTCATCAATCAGGTCGAGGAGAGCCGGGCCGGTGTACTTGCTGCTTACGCGTAAGGAATACAAGATACACCACGCATCCATGTCAAGTGGTCGCGGTAGTGTTCACCTCGCCCCTATCTACGGGACAACGATCCGAGGAGATGTTCGTTTGAGCGAGGAATAATTTATGGGAAATTGTAGGATAACTTGAACGCGAGTAATGCTGGACTTGAATCGAAAAAGTGGTAGAAACAGAGACTCGGAGGCGAGCGACGGCGATGCGTAATCTGATTGTGGAGGGCATCAACCGGGACAGGCCGTTCAAGAGCGTGACGTCAAAGGTGGCGACAGAGGGAGATTCAAGTTGGAGCAGAGGTCTGTCGCTGTGGGGAAAATGGGGGAAGTGGCCCTGTGAAAGATTGTACGAGCTCTGAGAAGGCAAGCCTTGTTCCTTTCGTGTGGAGGAGCGGAGGGGACCAAAGTTAACCAACATTGCCATTTGGCAATAAGTCTGGTCATCAGACCACTCGCGAGCGCACGGAACCAAAAATCACCAAAACGACCGTAACGCACCGCGCTATCTCGAAGACTTGAGGGGTTCCGATCGACGACACGAGTAAGCGCACGCAAATGAAGATACCAGTGGCCGAAAGGTTGATATTTCTGCGCAAGTATGTAGATTATGCACATGAAAGATGACCAGCAAATATCATGACAGTGTATGGCAATGAGCCTCTAATTAGTAGCTTCAAGAGCGAGTGGATTAGCTGAGGGCCAGAGTACGCCATGCAAGAATTGCACGACAAAGGCTGATGCGGGAACTCGTCAGAAAAACAGGGGTATATACGAGAGGGACGACCACGCACCATACTAGATATGAAGCATGGAATTGCAAAAGCGAAGAAAACGAAAGCAGATGGACAGCGATAATGATTAACTTGAATTCTTGGCGGCGTTTCGGGCTCCTCTTGTCGGCAGAACTAAAGATCACCCCTACTGGCGCTACCGGGCTCACCACACTACACGCCCCTCCTCCGCTCTTCCAAGAGCGACTTCAATCCCGACGGCGAACTCCGACCCATCTTGTTCGAACACGACCTCCTTGCCAGTCTTTCCTAGCATGTTAGTGTTCATGCCCTTTCCGGTGGCTGGAATGGGCGAATGGATATGGGCATATCTGGGATATTGTTCGTGGGTCGCTGGGGCTGCTACGACGATCATAGGACCATCCGGGGGAGGAGAGGCGTAAGCCTGCGATAGATCTTCGCAGTACTCGTCTCGTCTATGAACAAAAGAAGTGCGACGGGTCTTGTTCCTGCCAAAGTCAGATTTCGGGGTTGGCAACGAGACTGCTCTGGGCCTTGGAATGTAGGGGGGATTGGACATAAGCGGAGGCCGCGATGGGGATGAAATATGCAAGGACGACAGTGGCTGAAACAGCAATGACGAAGGATCTAAATTTCCCTCTTGGTTGCTCGTTGCCGTGGAGTCGTCCTCACCAACGGTGGCTTGATAAGACGGCGGAGGTGTACGAGGGCGGAACATAGGAAGGACGGGAGAAGATGGCGCAGAGTACGCGGAGGAGATCACATACATACTTGTAGTACGCGTTCGTGGCTTGTATGGCGAGAAGTAGAAAGGATCGTCATCATCCTCCGCGGGTCCCCCGGCGACTGGACCTCCTTCGGATTTCTCAGTCGATAAATTGGTAGACTCGGCCCGAGGGAATCCAACGGCGTTGACCTGGACGGGCTCGAACAAATCCTCGCTCTCGTCTTCGCAAACTGGAAATAGCTTCGTGACGCTATCAGCGAAGGTTACGCGCGAGGTCCTCTTTCTAGTGATCGTCTCCATGGTATGGACCGAGGTGAGGGCACCATACTTGCTAGGAGTTGATTTTTGTCCATCATCTGCGCACCAAGCATGCATCGCAAGTGGTGAGCTCCGCAACGGAACGCCAAGGGACAGTCCAGCAGGAACAATTGGTCCAGGCGCCGATTTCGCCGAGGGAGAGGAGAGACCAGGAGGTCGTTTCGGTGACCTTATAGGCGGAATACTACCATTCCACACCTTTGACGCAAAGGGGGAGATGAAAGAGGTATGATTGACTGAATCATACGGTGCAGCAATCTTAATGCCCGCACTCCAAGCCCGCCTCTTTGCTTTGATTTCAAGCGCCCTCTCTGTTTCTGGGTCCATCCACTCGTTCGGAGCGCCGATCACCGTCGCTCTAGCGAGCCTCCATCCTTCTTCACGGGCCCTGCTTCGAACAAGCTCAAGAGCTTGGCATATCCGCTCTAGATGAGCACATCGCGAAGCAATAAGCTCCTCGATGTGTGCATCTCTGCTATTAGAGTGACGATGGCCTGAAGAAGGGGGTGTTGAATGTACCGGAGAATGTGGTGGTTGAGTTGGCGTCGGAGGTCTACTCAAAGACTGCGCAGGAGTGTTCCGGGAGCGTGGGCGAGAAGAAGCAACTCTCGAAACTGATGCAGATTGATGAGCGGTGATGGATTGTGCTGGCTCATGTACTATTGGCAAGACACCAGGCGTAGCCAAAGGGAAGAATTCCCCTTCCTCAGGTGTCCGAAGCGACGTCTGACTATCATCCGATTCTTCATCATCGTTAACGTCCGAGGGGGCAATGGGACTCCTTGATACGTCAAAGGTCATATCCGCAAATCTGTTACAATCTTCGTCACTGTTATCATGATGGAAACCCTCGTCTAGAATGAGACGTTTGTCCTCGAGACCAGACACCTCGCTATTGATGCTGAGAGTACTGTGACGCGCCATATCAGTGAACTCGAAGGCAAGTCGTTCGTCGTCGTCCCAGTCGACACCGGTGAAAATTTCCCCAAGGAGGCTTTCATTTCGTCCATTGACCTCGACTGAAAATATGCCGGCGCCGTCGGATCTGGCACATCGAACACCCCATTCATCGGCTGCAACATCGATTGAGTGTACTTTTCTTTTAAAAAAACGACGCTTTCCTTACCTTGATCTCGGCGGGGATATAGAACGCGATCAGTGTCTTCCACATCCATTGAACCTGGGAATGGAGAAGGAGCACGGCATCGCAGCTGCTCCACGGCTCCTTCGCAGTCATCGGTACGGTCCCCAAAGTCGAGCGCGTTTCTGCCTTCGCTCCGAGTCTTCCTGTGCTTGTTCCCCGTTGCCCTGACATAACTTGTATCGAAACTGTGAGATTTCGCGGCTTCAATAGATTCTATCTCAGCTCGAGTCTTGCTGGCCATTGCAATCAAAGTCCATTCGACGTATCCAGCTGGAGGAAGATGTTGAGGCGAGAGCGCAGATAAGACATGACGTCGCCAAACATCGACAAGGGTGGCTCGGGCCCGCCGGCGGAGAATATTTGGATCCAATTGTGGTGAGAAGGAAGTTTGTTGCGGAGAGGCTGGAGGCGTCGTGCGACCAGCGTTAGGTAAAGGTGGAAGTGGTGCTGGAGGTGGCGCGCTGGAGGGCGGCGGGTGCTGTGACAAAGACGAAGACGAAAGTGACTTCGGAACCAGCGACCTATTAATCAGAGGATCAGCTGAAAGCAGGGATGTTAAAACTGTCAAAACATACGATATCAATGAAAACAAAAGAGACCGTTGTCTCTTGTGCTTTGACGGCTTCTGAGTCTTCGTACTAGTAGCACTGCCTGCCGAGGGAAGATCCTCTGTGCTGCTGGCCGTACTTGCAGCACAGGTGCTGCCTTCCAGACTACTTCGGTGGTCCTCAGGCTCACTGCAACCTTTGACATCGACGACGACGGCTAACAACATTCGGACACAGTCCGAATTCATCGCAATGTTCATTACGCGGTCATCGACGAACTTGACTGTAATCTCTTTTCGAGGGACGTCCATAGATACTTCGTGAACACGTGCGACCAAGCCTACGGCGCGATCTAGCATGTGAATGCTTGAGGGAGGGTCGAGCTGCAAAATGGAGGTGAGGAGATGCAACTGAGACGACCAAGCAACGGGGATGGTCGCGCTAGGATTCAGATCAGGCAAGGGGAGGACATTTGGGAAAGTAAGAGCATAGAGAATGGTGGGGTGAGGTGCTGGTGGAATGAGACGGAAAAGCATCGCGTGTATGGGTTGGCAGGATTAAGAATATAGGATAAAGTATGGTAAGGTCTAGGATGAAGACAACGAAAATCGACGGGCGCTGCTCGCCGGCGTCGTCAACGTCCAGCACAAAGGGCAGAGAAGCCTACCCGCTCGCCTGTTGGTTTTCTGTGCCGATATAGTGGCAATATGTGAGTTTACGTTAGCTGTTTTACCCGGTCATTGTGCCAAACTTCTCCGCTTCTGAGCCAGAAGTACAGTAGACGTCCGAAAATATTGGACTGACAGTCAGAGAATGAGCTTGAGATGACAATTTTGGCGTGGCAATTGCTGCTAACGTCCTGCTGTCACTGCGAAACGGAAGCTCGAACTTGATGCTCACGGAGACTACATCGAGGTCGGCGTGACTGTCACAGCCACGTCACAAAAACTCAGGGGCGCGCTTTCACAAACAGTACGAGGGGCCAGGGTTGTGATGTAGCAAGGCATGGAGGCAAACCACGGCGGACACAGCAAGTGGAATACACGGAGAACATTCGATCATATGCATCTGCAACCAGTTCGAGATGACCCGCTCGTGGCTCGTGCAGTGCTCGTGCAGATGGATCGCGTGTTCGGCTGATCGAATGTTTGGCACAGGGATGCATGCGTCGAGCTAGATTAGTCTTCTCGAGCGCAGCGTTCCGCTATGAATCACAGCAGAAGGAAGGGGAAGAAGTTGGCAGCATCGCATCGGGCCTGCTCGCCACTTTCGCAGTGACACCCAGCACGCAGCAGAAGCGAGGCATGTGCATGATGCCACACCTACTATCACCTACATACTAGTACATTCATCTCCTTTCATCGGTTTTGCGAGCCC
>JBBPRG010000266.1:0-15937 GCA_038092895.1 Chalciporus pseudorubinellus | reverse complement strand
GTCCTCATCCAATATGCTTGCCAATGATCGAGGCGACACTATCACCGTCCAGGAATACATTGTGTCTCCCATCCATGTTGAGAGACACCTCGCCCTGGAACACGTTGTCAAAAAGCTTAGCTCAACTCTACCGGAGTGCCGTACCTGTCGATTGGCGACAAGTTTTCGCTGAACGCTCCGCTTGTTCATGCGTCGAGCTACCTTCGTATCCTTTCGAGTCGCAGACGTTCTGGGTCCCTTACAAGGCCCGTGCGTGTTTGAGCGCTCCACTGGAGATGACTCTGTTGCATCAGCCACCTGACCATCCCATGCTATCCTCCTGGTCCCAATATCCCTCTCGCCAAAACGGCAATGCTGCAATCTTCGAAACGCCTCTCAGCTGTCTGGCGGCTTACATTGAAGGACACAAGGTTGGAGGATACGCGCTATGTCCGGCATCTGTGTATCTGGAGCTGGCTCTTGCTGGCGCTGTCATCGCACAACGTTACCTGGAACTGGACTTTGGAAGGTGTATGCCTGTGTTGCGAACCATAGGGTTCTCTCGGCCTCTCGTGCTTTCTCCGGACATCCAACTGATCGTTCGCACACACGTTACAATCCATGAAGACGGTACGGGTACGTTCAATATCGCGTCCAGGCTGGATTCCTCCCGAGAAGAGCATGTTCATGTGCACGGGAACCTGCGATTCTCTTCCATCCGTGAAACAACATCAAGACTTGCTCTCGAGCTTCCGGCCTTCTCCCAACGTGCGGAGGTTGTCATAGAGGACAGAGCGCCAGAGGTGTTCAGCACGCATACAGCTTACGAGGTGGTTTTCCCCCGCGTCGTGGAGTACGCGAAGGACTATCATACTATCCAATCGCTCACGGTCAGCGGGGATGGGGTCTCTGGTGTGGCTCGCATTGTCTTGTCGGGCGGTTCGTCTCTCGCCATGCAACCCATATTCCTCGATACCCTCCTTCACGCTGCGGGTTTCATTGCCAATATGCGGGGTGACGTATCGGATGCCTATATATGCAGCGACCTTGGCTCTCTCCGGATCCTGCGTGATCCGATCAATGACAAGCAACCGTACACGGTCTATTACTCCCACAGCGGGATTTCTTCTCGCGACTTTGTCGTTGGGGATATCCTAGCTGTTCAGGACTGCGATCCACAGGTGGTGGTTGCACATCTTCAAGGTGTACAGTTCCGTCGGGTTCGACTCAGAAGCCTTCATCGGGGCCTTGCTCTCGCAGCTGACCCGAGCGGCCCCAGAGTTCGCAGGCGTACCAACTCCAATGCAATCATCTCGCCTTCATCTCCTCGGAGCGTCATTTTCGCTCGCTCTCGTTCCAATACTCTTACCACCCATGCATTCGGCGCCGAGCTCCAAATTCCTGATGTGGAAGACGAAGAACTTTGCAGCGAGCTTCTTTCACCACTCACTCTCGTCTCTGAGGGCGACCCCTTTTCAAGAGCTAAGTCGGCGATAGACGCACAACGCGTCCGGGCAATCATCATGGAGGTGCTCGGACTGGCGAACATCGACGACGTCGGAGTCGATGTTGATCTTAGATCTCTCGGTCTAGATTCTTTGGGATCCATCGAGGCGGCGCAGGCGTTAAAGGTTGCGTTCAACAAACCCATCTCTCATAGCATATTCACCAAGTGTCCTACACTCTCGTCACTTTGTGAGTTCTTGATAGAGGGTTGGGCGGACGGAAAGGATGCAGACACCAAACCTCATGGAGAATGCTCGACAGAATGTCCAGGAAACCGTTCGGATGTAGCTTTTGTTCCCTTGCAGCAGTCCCAGGGCGACTCGCAGACTCCCTTGTACCTTGTTCACGATGGAAGTGGTCTGGTCAGTGACTACGAGCGCATCTTGCCTCTATACCGCAATGTTTGGGGCATCAACAATCCACGGTTCTTCTCGGACGAATCTTGGGACACGCTCGAGGATATGGCTCAAGTGTATGCTCTAGCGATCCTAAACCATGCTAAAGATGAGTTGATCCTCGGAGGTCAGTTTCTCATGATCTGTTTCCCTGATCGCGTCTCACCTGAAAACGTTGATTTTAGGGTGGTCATTTGGAGGTGTGGTTGCCTTTGAAATTGCGGGGATCCTCGCCTCCCGTGGTGTCAAGGTAAAGGGTGTCGTACTGATTGACTCGCCTGCACCTTCTGTACCGGCTTTTCTGTCCGACGCTTTGATCAATCACATTGTTCGAGAGCAAGAACACACGCCTGGATCCTCGATAATTCAGGTTGTCCTGAACCAGTTCAAATCGAGCACTCGGCTCTTGGAGAACTACGGTCCTCGAAAACAAGACACGAACATTCCCCTCGCGTTTTTGCGCTCCGCGTCCGGGTTCCATCCCCCGAACTTGAATACCGAGGAGATCCCCTTGTGGTTCCGTGATCGCGTTGAGGCTGGGCCAATCGTTGGCCCTTGGGAAGCCCTGGTAAACCGATCGATCCACGTTTTGAACATCCCAGGACATCACTTTGAGGTGTTCTGTCCTGCACACGTAAGTCATCTTCAGCATTGAGGTATTGCGCTGTCACTGACCTTGAAATATAGATCAACGAAACTTCTGCACAACTCGTTCGAGCTTGTCAGTACCTTGAAACCCTCTCGTAAAACTCGTTCTTGGGAGGTCAGACCTTTCGCCTACGCTTTCAGCTTCAATTTGCCACTCTGCATTCGTCGCGGTTCATCGTATTTATGTTCTTCTGCACATACACCATACCCTGCTTCACTTTTGTTCTCCAAGATTTTTCATCATTGCATGCTACGTCTAGATCGGGAACTGTATAAATTATGTTTGCTTCATACTCGGGCTTTGCTGCGGAATGGGGTTCGCATTACATTGTGCATACAGTCACAGATATGTATGATGCTGTACATTGCTTCGTCTTTAGGTTGTCGTAGATTTTGACCCGTGGCATGGCTGGAGGGAACCAACATGCGCGATGATTGGCTGGGCCAACTCTGCGCGGAACCACGATGTCTACCAGGCTCTAAGCCGCCATTCATTGTCGCCAGCGTCAACCACATTCCTCTGAGCCTCTGTATTCTGTTGTCAGGTTGCTGACAGGAGTCACTCAGTGGCATGGGAGATCCTCAGAGTCAAAGCTCTGGTAGCCGACAAAGTTTTCCATTCGACGCCGACTTGACGGATGCGATTCTGACAACCTTGTCCGACATCAACAGCCTAGAGAACTTTATCCTTTCCTCAAAGTTCGTTTACAATGTCTTCCAGACCCGTCGCACCTCTGTCCTACGCACTGTCATATCGAACCATATGGGTCCAGTCATATCATCACAAGCCATGCGCCTCCTCAAAGTCATGACAGACATCAACTCATACTGGCATGGCTGGCTCGCGCCTCTTCCCGTGAACAAGCTCCCCAGGGAGGATGATTTCAGATCCGAGACGATCAACGCATCTGCCATTACGCTGCGAGAAGCTCACAAACTCGCTGCCAACCACGACGTCGTCCGGGAGCTCGAGTCGCTTTTCAGCTGGAGGTGATCGCTCATTGTGAGTCTACCCGACGTTCTCAGTAGCTCACTTCATACCCTCCAGAACCAAGGATCCCAGATCATCATCGAGCCAGCTGACATCGCAAGAATCCGAACGGTTTCAAACCGCACTTTACAGAGTGTGGTTCGTCTGCGCGATGTATGGTCGTCCTGCGCCTGCAAATCGCGTTGGGAAGAGCAAGTCCAAACGACTCGCGGAGATCTTGAGGGATCTAGGACGGATGCAGGCCAAGTTTTTGCAAAGCTTCGAGTCATGCGAGTTGGCGTTGCTTTTGGAGGTCTGGCGGTTTTTAATGGATCTGGCTACCTGGGCCGCTCGAGCTGAGTTCTTTCCGTGTAAAAGTCAGCGATCTTTCCTTTTCTTTTTCCTAGAGTGTCGTGGTGCTCAACTTGAGGGTGTATGAAGGTTATCGCTCTGTAGAAGCGTATCTCGCTTGGTCAGGTCCGACCACGATCTTGCGAGCTTTTCGAGGCGAGTTGACAAGCGTGGATCGGAAAGTCGTCCCTGCTTTGGCTGCGTCGTATGAACAGTTTTGTGAAGTGTGCAATGCGGCGATGGCTTCCAAGCCACCGAGCGTCGGCATCTTAGACTATCCGAACCAGCATTTCCTAAACACTCTGACATGTACGTTTTCGAAATTTGATCGCCACATGGTTGAATGCATCCTATGTAGGTCAACGGTGTGCTACCCGAGGGCCTCCCGAAGAGTTGTGGAGCGAATCAAGTGGGTTTTTCTTTTTCCTTTCACGAGAGCGGCTTAGAGTGTGACTCGTCATCTCTAGACTGGTCTTATCTGCGCGGGGTGTTTCCACCTTCGGAATTCTTCGGATCCCTCGAGTTGCCTTGGTGGAACGCATATACGGACCAGGAATCTTTAGAGAAGATCTGCCGCACAGTTCCGTATCCCGAGCTTATCCGCCGAGCATTCGTTCATCGGTCGGAAGAGTATAAAACCTGGAAACCAGGACACTGGCTCTGCACACGTTGTCTCAAGACCTTTCTACACCACAACATAGAAGCATTGTGTCATTTTCAGGACGATTCTGAGCAAGCAGATCCACGCTGAATGTCCTGGGATATAAAGAGTTTATTTTCATTCGTGGGTAGCTAAAGCGCTGGTTCGTTTTATACCTATTGTACACCGCTACGTGGATTCTCTTCTTTGTACTCACATACGCGCGCTGGAGATACCCCTGCTAATTACTTTGCTGCGAAGAGCCTCTCTTTGGTTTGGCCGTCGCGGGTCGCTTTCCAGGCAGCATAGTACATCGGCAAGCCTTCCGTCAACCCAGGCTTCTTTTGCTGCCATCCCAAGAGGGACTTGGCAAGATATGGGCGAAGGAGCTGCGTAGTCGCGAGGGCCTCTTCGAATACTAATTCAAAGTTGTTAACCCGGAGAACAACCAAAGGAAATCACGACTCACAGTTCGTGGGCGTTATCCACTCATGGGGACCCTTTGCACCTGAAACCTGAACCAGTTTCCGAAGGAAGTCATCGACAGGCTCCGTGTTCTCGTTGCCGGCGTCAATAGCCAAGCCACCGAGGACAGGTGCCTTCTCAACTGCCCTGACGTACAAATCGGCGAGGTCGTCTGCATGAATGAGGGCGAAACGTCCTCCTGGCTTTCCATACCACGCAACCTTGCCGCCGCTCTCCGCCGCTTCGAAAACGGATGCCAAAAGGGACGCGCCTCTACCGTACAACAACGCGGGCCTGATCACGATGCCGTTCAATCTCTCGTCCGTTTGGACGATCTGCTCGACGGCTGGACGCCATGACACGAGTGTGACGGGGTTCGCCAGAGGGGTCGTGTCCGAGACAAACTCGTCGGGACTCGAACCGTGCACCCAGGTACCAGAGGTGTAGATGTAGGAGACTTTGGGGGAACCGGTTGGACGCGAAGCGGCGGCGGTGGCGACGACGTTGTGCAGGGAGATGGAGATGTTTCGAAGATCGGCGCTGCCTCCCAGGGCTTCGATGACGACGTCGACGGTGGAAATGAGGTGTTTCCACACGTCGATGTCACTAGGTTCACCGATAATGGGGAAGACTATGCGGGGAAGTGGGTCGGATGAGATCGTGGGGCGGTAGAGGATAAGAAAAACGCACTTTCGTCGGCAGCGAGTTGGTGAGCTTTGGTGGCCGATCGGGTCAAGCCATATACGGTGTGTCCTGCCCTGCTCAAGGCCTGAGCGACGGGAAGACCGATGAAACCAGATGCTCTGGGATTTCGAGTCAGCTTCCTAGTGCGGATACCAAGGCTACGGCTGCTTACCCGAAGATGAGGACTTTCATGTCGAACTGAAGGGAGGTATGGATGTCGGAATTGTATCCGGTTTAATATACGGTGACATCGTAGGAGTTTGGGAAGACGTGCTTGGTAAGAGATCTGAATGACTGATTTATCCCTGCAACTATTTTGGATGAGCATGGATAGTCGATTATGATCATGTGTCACGGGGATGATGGATTATCATAATCTTTTGATCCTAGATCCCGGAGCAAAGTAGGTCGCATAACAGGAACTTGTGTAGTGCGAGCCTCGTTATTGAGAAGGAGACGAAAAAGATGAGGTCTTGCCAGGACTCGAACCTGGGTTTTGGGAAGATGGTATCAGAATCCCAAGTGATAACCGCTACACTACAAGACCATGCCACACTGGGAGTTGGACCTTTTCAAGTCGCCAACTGATCCTCCGTGACGCAATCCCTGCAGCTTGAAGTCCGTGACAGCCCATGACATCAGAGATCGCGAGTGGTGGGCTCACTCGTAGATCCCCATACGCGTTGTTGCGCTCGTAGCCCATGAGCATGTTAGATCATGGCAACCGCATTCCGTCGCATATAGTCTCGGAATCAGCAACAGAGGCTGAACCCCTGCTGCACCGGAGGACACCTGGGGAACGAGAGGGAGCCGAAGACGGTTCGTGGAAGATATAGTCAGTTAAAAGTCGCTCATTTCCTTCAGAGAACAACAGGTTGTTCACCGAACACGTCCCTGACAGCCGACGCCAACTGGGTACGTACCAGGCCCGCGCGTGGAAGGAGCGTACCGTACTGACCCTCTGCGCCCCGAAATTAGGGCTGCTCAGTGCTACATTCCTCATCTTCAATAGGGTTGTGGGATCCGGGTACATTTGTTTCAATGACACGAAAACGAAGAAACTGCTAACCCTACATTGAGGGTATATGCGGCGCCGAGTCTCATTCTCCGCTCGTCCGGAAGTGTAGGGATGTCATTCATCATGTGGATTCTTGGCGGCTTAGTTGCTGCCACAGGGACGGCAGTATATGTTGAATTTGGGACGGTAAGAAAAACCCCTTCTCTCCATCTTTGTTAGGGATCCGCAAGTTTTGTTTCTCAAGAAGGACTTACATAGGGCATACCTCGTAGCGGTGGGGAAAAGCCTTACATGGAATATGTCTATCGACACCCGGCTTTCATGACCTCCTGTGTCTATGCAGTCTATGTCATGTTCATTGTGAGTAATGCTCTGCATCTTTGCCCTTTGAAAGAGAAGTTCTGAGTGAGAATTATCCAGGGATGGATGTCCGGATCTAGTGTCGCGTTTGGAGAGTGTAAGCCCTCGCTTTGATGCGACATCAGAGTTTGCTTAGCAGCTTCAGATGCGATACACGCCTTGGCTTACGAGCCAACAGCAGCAAACGTCCGCATCGCAGCATCCTTGTGTTTGACATTCTGCTTCATCGTGCATGCCACATTTCTGAATTTTGGGTTGCGCCTCCAAAACGGCCTTGGTCTATTCAAACTCTTTGTTCTCGCCCTCGTTGCTGGGTCCGGTTTCTTTTGTTTGCTGGGCGTGCCTGGATTTGCTGTCGGAGACCAGTACGAAAAACCAAACAACTTTACTTGGAAAACGTTTTGGGAAGGTACCAACTTTGGTGCTAACACATTCGTGACTGGAATGTACAACGTTATCTGGTGAGCAACTAGACACAACGCCTGTACCTGCATTGGCTAATTCGAACTAGGTCCTACTTTGGGTATTCGAACGCCAATTATGCAATGTCCGAGATCCGAGACCCTGTCAGGACAATCAAGCTCGCAGCACCACTTGCGATGAGTTTCGTGGCTTTTGTATACCTGTCTGTGAATGTGGCATACTTTGCAGTCGTATCCAAAGCCGATATGCTTAAAGGAGGTACCATCCCTGCGTAAGTGGGTTTCTCAAGGACACAGTTTCCTCTCTAAAGCGAACAATTGTCAGTGCATTGCTCTTCCGTAATCTGTGGGGTCCTGCAACGGAGAGGGTGCCGTAGACTTCCTTTGTTGCGCCCGTGTGTGCTCATTATTTTCCCTCGCAGGCATTGAGCGTTATTATCTCGCTTTCCACGCTGGGGAACATTCTTGCAGTTACGTTCAGTCAAGGCCGAGGTGTGTACCCTTGGTTCACGTATCGACGATTGCTCACATGACATCCATTGCAGTTGTCCAAGAACTCGGCCGCGAGGGTATCCTCCCATATTCTTCGTTCTTTGCAAGCAACAAACCATTCGGTGCTCCTTTCCCAGGGCTGTTTGCTCAGTACCTGACCTCCGTCCTCCTGGTGATATTTGCTCCACCGGGGGATGCCTATCTCTTCATCGTCAACTGTGAGCGCGTTATGCTTCTACTAACCGCTGTTCTACTAACTCAGAGGATACCAGTCACCTCGTACCCACGTACCCTGTTCAACCTCTTCGTTGGTGCAGGGCTGTTATTATTATATACGAACGCGTTCAGTTCGTATGAATGGAACCCACCCTACCGAGCACCGAAGTTTGCGGTGGTGTTTTTCTTCTTGTCGAATGTGTTTTTGACAGTCGTGCCAATGGTTCCGCCCGCTGTGGGGTTTGAGCCATACGAACATCTTCCGTATTATGTGCGTCGTTTAGTCCGGTCTCACCTAACATGAAGCGAATGAACTGATGCCGTGATGATGGTGATAGTCGCATGTCGTGCTGGGGGTGGGCATTGGATTGTTGGGGGTGGTTTATTGGTGGATCTTTTTTAGGTGGATACCGAGGAGGAATGGATATGTGTTGAAGAAGGTGATGGTGATACAGGACGATGGGGTTTCTCGTTATGTGTTTAGACATATACCGATCGATTCGGATATGGTGAGGGATTAGATATGCGTGTACGATATAGATTCGATGCCGACGTTTGAAGGATTGGTCGGAACGAAATCTACATAGTAAGAGAGGCGTACAAGGTGCGATCGAGGTCAAAAAAATCAAAAGATGAGGTCTTGCCAGGAATCGAACCTGGGTTTTGTGGAAAGGTGGTACCAGAATCCCATGTGATAACTACTACACTACAAGACCGTAACGCAAATCTCCGGCGGAGTCAATGTAAAACTTGATCGGGCAGTGGGGGTATCCACGGTGGGAAGCCCGCTGTGCAGGGCTTCGTCGAGACAATCTGACTCACATTCAACTTCTTCATACCCATACGTTGGATCGGCACTCAGTAATGTACAATGGACTTCTCCACCTGCTTCGTGATTGCGTTACCCATCAAATAGATGGGCTGGTGAGTCTAGACTGTGGGACCTGCTTGCTTTCCTCCTCCAGCCTCAGGACGGTCGGCGGCAGAACGAGATTCAGCAGGGTTATCCCCTGCGTCCTTCCCTCGTGAGATATGATCACGTTTGGAAGCAGGAACGTGACCTCCCCCTAGACCGATGCCTTTTCCACCGCTGTCTCCCGGGAGAATGGAGGCGTCTTCTGAATCAGAATCGGGTTTAAAGTCTGAAACGAAGTTTGCATGTTCGTTGTAGTCTCCTGTTTTTGGACGGATGAGTATCACGAGGGCTTCCAGCCAGGGTGGACTGGGACACTTACTGCGAGACATGTGTCGTCCACTGAGATAGGCTGACATGGTGGTTGGTAAATAACTGTGTGGCACTGAGGGACACGAAGAGGTGAGCTGACATCAATGTGACGTCATACCCACCAAGCCCGGTCACTGAACATGAGTTTTGTCCTTCGGGACTGCGAACGGGGACGGATTACCTTTGATGAAGTTGGTCCGTGTGGTTGTTGCGTAGTCAGCACACCACCATCCAATCCGAGACCATCCTTTGCCTCACCATGCAAAACCTCTTTTCCTGATACCATGTCATTCGTGTGCTCAGGTTTGAATCTGTTTTTCAGAATATTCGTTCTTTTTGAACAAACAGAAACAAATACTCCCCTTGAAGATTGGTCCTCAGCCTGAGGTCCACCATGGATACCCAGTACAATATCTTCCCTGAGGAAATCATTTGCAAGATCCTAGGCTTCCTGGACCCTCAGGATGTCATTCGATTGCGCGTGGTAAACATGATCTCATTACATATCCTTACCTATGGGCCTATGGCTGGGGCATTTGACAAACACTCGCTTGCTAGGTCTCGAAACGCTTCCGTGACATCACCTATGATCCTGCAATATGGAAGGATCTTTATACAAATGCTCCCCTTCCTCGTCCTCCAGGACCATTCCCTTCCCAATCGACCCAGTATCTGGAGCATACTTTGGTCCGATCCGCACAATTGGCTCGGTCATGGACGACGCAGCCCATGAAGGACACAGTAATCACAGAGATCCCGGTCAAGTGGAAAACTGCAGGTTCCAGAGTTATCAACGAGAGATGGCTTATCGACTGCCATCGGCCGAATTCTATCGTATCAATTGATATCGAGACACGCTCTCACCATGTTTTGTGGGAGCGAGAGGGTTCGATGGCGGCGTGGGATGTATGTTCTATCACAACCATCGCGGGCCAGCTCGTTTACATCTTCCTTAAATGGCGTGATCACTCGAATGCGCCACGGTATGCATATCTTCTGCAGATGAGAATATATAGCCTTCAGCTCAAGTGATTGATGTATTATAGACACCACGTGGAGCTTCTGGAATGCCGTGTGGATGGTGACTCTGGACAACTCGATGGCTGTATTTCTTACACAGTTCCTACGCTCGAGTCACGTTATTCTGAAAGCTATCTCTGTCCGAAGGCACCGTTCATATACCTCTACCGCGAACGCTTGGCTTTCGATATCCGTACTCGATCCTTCTATGAGTTCCCTGAACTCAGCACACAACTAGTATGCAACAGTTAACGAGTTCGCTCGGTGACAATACTGATCGACGATTAGGATGTATCATTACCACCATCAGACTCCAGTTTCTGGGTTATACCCACGACCACGCATTTCATAAAGCTCACTCGCGTCAATAGGCTGTCTCAGATTCTGATGCAAGCTTTCCTTCTTCCTTCTGGTCCACAACCGGTTAATGCTGCTACTGGTGTCCTCCGCCTTTCACATGAGGGCATTTTGAACTCAGGCACATCCTTCCGCGACGTCTTCCCCGTTCGAAATTCGGTGATAGATCCAATTACTGGATCTACACGTCTGCGATTCATTTGTCGACAAGTCATTGATTATGACGATATAGACCTCCTCTGCATGGACCTAACGCTGTCTAAACATGACGAGAATGTACTTCCGATCTCCATCGACATCCATCACATCTTCAGTGTCTGCTGTCCTATCAACATCCACCATCATCTCGTCGATCTCGGTAATCTCCGCCTGGATGCTTCAGACGATGGGCATGTCAGGGGTTTCCAGTGGTGGGCCCTAAGCGCAGATACTGGGTCGCTTTATCATGCGGTTTCTTTCGTCAAATTCACAGTTGATGCTACCGGAGACAGATGTGTGGCTGTTGTGGGCAAGCTTTCACCATCGACTGGAAATCACCTACGTGATAGTTGCCGGGCTGTGTACAGACGTTTCGATTGCGTGAAAGGCAGGGTTTGGTATAGCGATCCTGAACGCCCTGTTGTACGGGCTATAGATTTTATGTAGATAGATAACAAGGTGATACATCATACATGGCACTCCCCACATACGTCTGGATGCTGGAGTTCTTGGTCCCATCGCGAGACTGAAATATGTAGAAAATAACTGGCCGCCGAAGTAGTGGAATGTCAGAATGCCACGCACACGCACAAGTGATCCCAGGCAAAATGAAAGGCTACCCTTACATTCAACACCATCGAGCTTCGTTACTTGATAACTTGACAACTTGAAGTGGATGATTCAGAACTGACGTACTCGGCTAGCGGCGAGCTATGCCACGATGCGCCTCGCACACGAGTCGGTGACACAACGCTTAAACAGACTGGACTCGAAGGCTCGACGGCGAACCACCAAGTTCACCCACCCGGACCTACACAGTCACCCACGCCCACGCCTTTCTACCCCCCGACCTCGCTCTGATGGTTCCCAGCAAGCCTGGTCACAACGCCCGCTCTCCCAAGGTCGACGCACGTGATCGCGACGCGTCCACTTCACCACGCGTTCTGAGCAATTTCCCAGGGTTGACCAAACTCAACTCTCCACGAACAGCAACCCCAGCGACAACGACGTCGACATCGAGGACGGCGGTGACAGCGACCAAGACAAAGCCACCACCGTCGCCACCACCGACCAAGAAGACCACCGCAACCACCACCACCACCGCCAACACCGCCAACAACGGTCCCCTACGATCCCGTACAATGTCCACGGCGTCGACATCCAAATTAGCCCGTCTCGGTGTACCTTTCACACCTAAACGTCCTCTTTCAACTACATCCTCGAGTAGTGATCTCACGACCCCTTCTGTCATGGGAACAGCTAAAAAATACAAGGCTTCCATATCCACAGAATCTCGTATTCGATCTGTGAAAACACCTGCTCATGGGTCTCTAGCGCCCGTTCAAGGTACACCCACGAAATCGGGTGATGGATCACGTCCAAAGACACCTTCAACGCCCAGAGGAACCAGTCCTGCACCGAGCTTATTCATGGCTGGTGATATGTCTATGGATGTCAGCAGGGTAGATCCAGAAGACGCACTCGTTGATTTCCAGACTTTGGAGCCAGGAGATGTTTCTGGAGAGATCGACGAATCACAACTACCACTACCAGAGTATGGTAAAGAGGACAAGGTCCTCGTTTCCATTCGGTTCGTTTCTATGTAAACCATTGTTTGATGACAATTGTTCTCACTCGATTCCTGAAGGATTCGGCCCTCGACAAATGTCCACGCTTGGGACTATTCCGTTGCTCATAGTCTAAAACTCCTTCCCCAACATGCCAAAACGGCAATGACACCTCCTCCGGAATTTCAATTCGACGAGGTCCTCACAGGATCTGAGAATAAACCTATCTATGACGCAGTTGCAAAAAGTCATGTTTGGGCTGCGATGGAGGGATATAACTCCGTTGTCTTTGCCTATGGTCAGACTTGCAGTGGAAAGACTTTTACACTCGTAAGCGATTCTCAGCTATATTCTTCCTGTGCCTAATGTGGGCTATATGCTAGTCAGGAAATGAAGAGCAACCAGGTATAATACCCAGAGCGATGAAGGATGTCTTTAAGCATATCCGGAGAACGCCAGCTCGCGAATACCTTCTTCGTTGTTCTTACCTCGAGATCTACAACGAAACTATTTACGACCTTCTTTCCCCACCCTCCGTCTCCGCATCACAACCCGTTCAAATCATAGGTCAGGGTGTTCTCGCACCACTGCGAGAAGAAGTCATCACCAGTCTCAAAAGCGTACGCGAAGTGATGGAACGAGGGGAGAGACATCGAAGGACTGCGAGCACTGATTGGAACGAGCGCAGTAGTCGAAGTCACAGCGTATTTAGACTCGTGATTGAAAGCAGAGAAAGGGGGGAGGGGAAGGCAGAGTCGAGTGGGAGGCAAACGCCGGGCATGAGGTCACCGACGCCGGGAGGAACGAGGTTACAGACGATTGGAGGGAGGAGCGTACAGATGTCGGTTTTGGTGAGTGATAGGTTGATGGTGTTGGTGGTGGGTATACTGATTGGATGGTTGACAGAGTTTGATCGATCTTGCGGGATCTGAGAGAGCGACGTCTGATAAGGAGAGGACTCGGGAAGGCAAGTATATCAATACGAGGCACGTTAATCTCCGCTTGTCCTACATCTGTGAGCTGAAGTAAATCATCAGTCTTCTCACACTCGGAAGCGTTATTGGCACGCTAGCAGAGAATGCCTCCAAGGGCAAAACGTATACTCAATTTCCCTGAAACTCGGGTATGAAACTCATCTTTCTTCTCCTAGTGACCACGTCCCTTACCGCAACTCCAAACTCACGCGTTTACTCCAACCCTCGCTCTCGGGAGATGCTCGTATCAGTGTCATCTGCACCATCAACCCAGACGTGAATGCAGTTCCAGAGAGCACGAGCACACTACAATTTGCGTCGCGAATCAAGCGCGTGCAGCTGAGCGCGAAGAAGACAGAAGTGGTTGACACGGATGCGCTCATTGAGAGGTACCGTAAGGAGATTGATGAGTTGAAGAACAAGTTGAAGGAGCGAGAGGCGGATGCTCCGGAGAGAAATCGACGGTTGAGTGCGCGAGAGGTATGTGTGTTTGTTCACGCACTGGCCTCATGGTTGAGGAGAGTCGTATCTAACCCATCACTATAATAGCAAATGGACGAATCCAAGGCGATGAAAGATCTCAATGCGCGCATACAGCAACTCACGAAGCTCATTTTGACCAGTCAGACGGTGGATGAGAGCAAAGGGGACGAATCTCGTCCAGCGAGTCCCTCCAAGGTCGATTTTGATATGTCGCCCTACCAGGTTAGCTGCACATCCATGCTTACTGGTTTCTCTTTGATTGACTGTTCTTGTGCTTAGCTACAACAAGAGCTCTTGGCCGCACGTCGTCAGTTGGAGTCTCAAGCCAACCAAATCCTCTCCCTCGAAGCTGCTCTCCTCGCACGACCTGAACTTCCACCCGATGCACCCGAAACCGAAAAAGACAAGCTCATCACCGACCAACAAAAGACTATCCGTGAACTCGAAATCGTCGTTCGGGGCTACGAAGACAACCTCGGTGAACCACTCCGTCAAGTTCGCGAAGACGTCGAACGTGAATGGGAGGGTCGTCTCGCGGAAGAAGTGAAACGACGAGAAGAAAGGGAGGCATGGGCGGCAGAATTGGTGAAACAGTTGGATAAGGAGAAGAAAGCGAGGATGAAGTTGGAAGAGGAGAGGAGGGCGTTGGCGGCGTTTGTGAGCAAGTTTGATTCGTTGGGGATGGCGTCGGGGAGTAAACTCCCCACCTCTTCCTCTTCCGCTTCTTCATCCGGAATCTCGGCGAGCTCGGGGTCGTTCGCATCTGCTCGACCGAAATCCTTTGTGAGCAGACTCGGAGGGAGTCTCGGCGTCCTACCCGAAGAAACCGAGAGTCCAATTCGGATGGATATCAAGAGTCAACCGAGTCTGTTGGATCAGACGCCGGAGGATGATTGGAGTTTGATGGAGGATGTGAGTTTTGAGATGGAGACTGGGAAGGGGAAGTGGGCAACGGGCAGTTTGAAGAGAGCGGAGAGTCCGTTGAAGGAGGTGCTTGGTGGAAAGGAGAATCTTCCTGTGTAGGATCCGCGTCGACGGCGGGAGCATCGAGGCTGGGACGGGCTGGTGCATCGAGTCAGGGGACAGGTATCAGGTGGCTCGGTGATCAGGGAGAGGGGAAGGGGTAAGGGCAGGGGGCAGGGGAAGCTGGCAGTGAGAGGTATTGTTGTGAGATTACATGATCAGACGACAAGGTGCGGAGATGGGCGATCCCAGTGGGAGGTATATAAGTTATGATCGGCGGAGGTCTTATGCTGGAACTGTTGTTTTCTTTTCTTTCTCTCTATTATGCATGTTGTCTACATTTCTGCTATACATCCATGGCGATCATCATATCATTCCGGGTGGAGATGTACAGTTGCTTGCAAATGCTCTCAGTGACCTATGAATTTCCACTCGGCATTCAAGGGAGCGATTAATTGGTGGGTCTTGTCACTAATCAGCGTACTCTACAATAAGAGAGAATTTATCGAGCTGGCTGGATAGACGGGAGAGAGAGGTGCGGTGAGACAGAGTTGAGGGGATGAACGTTCAAACATCATTTTTAACTGCCTTACGGTTTGAAGGGTATTATACTAGTAGCGCGTACGGGAGAAACTAAGTAGACACAACGAGAACAAAAAACCCAAATGATAGATGATCGATGACACGGAATCAGCATGGATAGCACGACATGGAACGGGGACAATCAGCGAGGAGACAATCAGTAGGTAGCAATCTCAACTTCGAAAGCAAACGACAACACAAACTGGATAAACACATCAAAGAACCTCCAAATTCTTCGCCTTGATATTCTTCAACGACTTGACATTGGTTCCAAGCCCATCTACGATGATCTCGTTCTCCGTAGCCACCCTCTTGTACTCCCTACCTTGCTGGAGGAGCAACAACGCGCTGAACGGTTGACCGAGGCGAACGATCATCTGCAATGCTCGCGAATATTCATCCACTTGAGGATCAGGGACAG
>JBBPRG010000265.1:0-15985 GCA_038092895.1 Chalciporus pseudorubinellus | reverse complement strand
AGGGGAAGGGTAGACAAGGGTTGGAGTCAGTGAAGTCCAGGGAGTCAAAGGTGAGTAGACCCTCCTAGAAGTCTTACAACTAACCAACTCTCTTATCTTTTGTAGAAAAGAGTTGTGGATGATGAGTTCACAACAGGAAGGGAACACCCCGGGTCGGAGAACCCAGAGTGTGAACATTGCACCACCAGGAAGATCAAGTGCATGGTCCCTGGGGATGGAAAAGAGGTGGCTTGCCTGGCATGCGCAAGAGGGCATGTCGCCTGCTCCCTTTGTTTTGGGATGAAGTGGACTTGGACACAGGTGAAGGAAAGTCCAAGAGCAGGAGAGAAGAGAAAGTGGATGAGGCTGGTGGTGGAGATTCTGACAGCAGGGTCGTCGAGAGGGGCAGGGACCCGGGAAGGGGATCTCCTGGAGCGGATCACCAGTATACTGGAGGATTGGAGCAGGTTCATGAAATTGATCACCAGGTCAATGAAGAGGATTGCAGACAAGCTCGAAGACTTCAATAAGGAGTACCTGAGGAAGAATGTGAGGGAGATCAGGGTCAGGACCATGAACATCAATGAGGAAGAGGATGGGGACTATGAGGAGTCCACTGAGGAGACTTGGTCTGGGTCTGAAGAAGAGGGATTGGAGGAGAAGAGGGTAACAGGGGATGAAGAAGAGATGGAGGTAGAGTAGTCCTGACCGTCCTCTCCTGTAATCTTTTTTTTTTGCTTTTGTATAAGTAATGATGATGATTTTTTTTTTTTGATATAAGTAATGGAAAGAGAGGAAGGAGAAATGGAAGGAGAAACTAAGAGTCCGGTAGTGGCCCCAGCTTATCAGGGTACTTCTCGTGGAAGTCTGTGACGAGTTCCATGGTGTTTTCAAGCTCTATGGCTAACAGTCAGGAGGTTTCATCGTCAGTACCTTCATAACCAAGCCAACAAACTAGGTAAAGGAGTTGACAGTGATGTCTTCTCCAATTAATCTTGGAGTCTAAGACTTCCTCAATAGCGTACTCAGGTTCTCAGTCAACCT
Organism: Chalciporus pseudorubinellus; assembly: GCA_038092895.1. NCBI lineage: Eukaryota > Fungi > Basidiomycota > Agaricomycetes > Boletales > Boletaceae > Chalciporus > Chalciporus pseudorubinellus. The sequence continues at coordinate 14,962 of JBBPRG010000265.1, read as the reverse complement.
CAACCGGAGGAGGTGGAGGTTGTACCTGATTGGGTATAGTATTCAGGATTGAAGATTTTAACTGGAAGACATGGAAAACAGGATGGACGGAGTTCATGGAATCTGGGAAATGTAAGGTAAAAGAGTGAGTACCAGGTTGGGTGATAATGAAGAATGGCCCTAGGTTTTTATTTGAGAGTTTTTTAGAGGGTCTGGTAGTATGGAAGAACTTGGCCTTAATGTAGGCTTGGTTACCAACTTTGAAGTCTGGAGCCGGAGAACGACGAGCATCAGCCGGACCTTGATAATACTTCTGTGCTACTAACATCTTTGTATGGAGGAGTTCATGGACTTGATCTAAGTTGGAGACATAGGTCTTGGTGGTAGAGAATGTCAGTTCTCAATCAGCATAGACAGAGAAGTTCAGGTGATAGCCCTTATTGGCAAAGAATGGAGATACTCCAGTGGTTGTGCTAGGCACATTGTTGTAGGCAAATTCCATGAGCGGAAGGAGACTGGACCAGTTTGTCCTGTTGATAATTGGTGTATATGCAGAGGTACTGCTCTAGGGTTTGGTTAGCACATTCCGTTTGGCCACCCTCCTCAGGATGGTAACCAGAAGTGAAGTGGAGGCACATGTTCAAAGCCTTGCCTCACACTCTGGACTCCTACTTATGCTTTCTGGACTCTTCCTTTCTATTTTTACTACCTTCTGTCACTGTCAAAGTCTCAGGAATATTCAGACTATAAAAGACTGTGCTTGGTCATTTGAATATCATCTTTTGAGATCATTCTTTCTGCCCTCTTAAGTTTACAAGCATTCCTTTTCCCTCAACCATTGCTCTTTTCAAATCTGATCATCTGCATACTGTTCTGCTGTTAATCCATCTGCTTCATTGTCCCTTCCTTCTGTCCTAAGCATCAGGAGGAAGTCAGGACTCTTGGTTTTATTCCGGAAACCTGTTTTCCAGTTTTCCAGAGTGTGGTACACCTCTATTGAAGTTCATTCTCTTGTCCTTCCTACTAGAATCCCTAAGGGTCACACATATCACACCCTTCTTCTTCTTTTTCTACTGACCACCTAGGATTTCTTTCTCTGGGATCTTTTAGATTTCTACAACTGGAGTCCACCGTGAGGGGTTCAGTGGAACTGACAAGAAGGACTTTTAGACCTACCTCCCAGAGGCTAGAGCTCGAAAATTTACTTGCTCAGTTTTGCCAGCTCAACATTTCCAAAGATTCGCAATTCTTTACCACTGTCACTCCGATTACATCCATTGACCCCTCTGCCTCCAGTCCGAACCCAAACACTCCCACTGTCAACACTTCTGGAACTATTTTTAGTCTGAAGGAAGTTTTTCTGGTACCTTTCATTAATACATCTCTTTCACTGACAAGTCCTTTGGAGGAAATTCAGATATTCCTAGCCCTGCCTCCCCTGTCTTGCCAGGAGCCTTCTTCCAGTTCACACCTCGACGAAACCAATCCTCTCCTCAACTCTCATTAAATTCATCACTTTCTCCTCTAATTCCTCTTCCAACAACTCTTGACCTTCCATCTCTGTTGTCCCCATCCTTATCATTCTTATTTTATTCTTCCACAAGTCCGACACTGCTTCTGAGCATGTCAAATGTCAATCAGTCAGTCTGCAACCAACAGGCTGACAGTTCTTCCGAAACCCAGCCCAAAACTCCTGTTTCTGCAAGTTCCTCTTCCGTCTTCCCGATCACTAACTTTTCCCCTCCTTTAACTAATCTGGACATCAAATCCAGATCACTTTTCCTTCCCTCCATTTCTACCTCTTTTTCCTTTTTGCATCCTCTTTCCATCCGTAAACCAGTTATGGCTCATCCCGCTCTTCCCATGCCCCTGTGTGGCACCCAGAATGCCCCAAAGTTCAATGGGAAGACTCTGGCCCAGTTGTCTCGCTTCCTCGAAGATGTCGATCTACTTGGGACTGCTGCCAGACTCGGTGACAGTGACAAGATTAAGGCTACCATCCGGTATGCAGATCTCGAAGAAGCTGAAGTCTGGAAGACTCTATCTTCCGCTACTGCCAATCCGGCAGATTGGAATGCTTTTACTACTGCCGTCAAGGAGCTGTATCCTGGCTGCGAGGGTACCAACCACTATTGTCGAGCTGACATTCAGTATTTGATTATAGACTATTACTCTAAATCCATGTGCAGTCAAGAGGACTTGGGAGAGTACCAGCGCAAGTTTACCAAAATATCCACTCACCTCATTGCTTCCGGGAAGCTATCCGCTACTGAAAGGGATACCTTCTTCATCAGAGGGTTTTTCCAGGAAGTGCAGGACCGAATTCATCACTGCTTGTCTATTGTTAAACCTGACCTTCACCCAGATGATCCTGATCTGATGGCAGAAGTTGTAAAAGCGGCTAAGTTTCTCTTGACAGAATCTGCACTTCACGCAGCCATTCCAGTTCTGAATGCTCAGCATCACCACCACTCACCAGCACCAACTACAGCACCACCTTCTGGAGTCCAGATCAAACAAGAACAGCTTGTGCTTATGACTTCTCTGCTACCGCACCAGCATCTGACAATGCCAAATGGGAGAGATCCCGGATGTGCATTCTGCACCATCTTCGGACACTTCACTCACGACTGTGTTTACTGCAAACAGTATCTTGACGCTGGATACATCATCTGAGGCACTGATGGCTGACTCTATCTGCCGGATGGCAGATGGATTCCACAGATTCCTGGTGTTAAGGGATTAAAGGGATGTGTGAATCATGTTGAGATGGAATGAAATTGAGCCCAAGCTATGCCTCCTCCTCCTCCTCCTTCTTCTTCTTCTGCTGTTGCTTCTTCTTCCTCATCTACTTTTAACCATGATCCGCCACCTCACATGACAGCCAGAATCCTCTCCTTGGCATGCCCTGAAGGGGCTGTTGTCTTGGACATTGAGCCTTCTGCATTCATGACCTCCGTTGACTATCCAGACAAGTCCTCTTCATTCCTTAATGTTACTGATCCCAAGTTTCAAGCCTACATAGCACAAGCCTGGGCTAACTTTCAAGCAGATTGGGGAACTAAAGAGGGTCAGCATGGCAAGCGAGTCTGCTTTGATAGAGTTGTCCTTGTGACCGAAGAGATAGAATCCTCAGAAATCCGACAGTCTGCATAACCTGAACCTTCAACATTGATCATGCAACCTCCTGCCTCACGAACAGACAAAGGAAAAGCCCCAGAAACCTGAGGGCACCTGAGAATCCGAAAACGCGGCTCTGTCCGACGTTGGCCGATCGGACTCAGGTCGTGATCTCAGTGATAGCAGAGCACATAAGTTACTAGTACTAGTATCACTACATACCATGCCCATCCATTTAGTACCTGTCCGGCCAACCGACTCTGTCCGGCATTGCCCGGTCGGTCATGATCAATTGATCGTTCAACGTTCAACGTTCAGTGATAGCGGAGCACATCAGTCAGTACATACCATGACCATCCATTTATTACTCGAGCACCTTGCACTTAACTGCAAGCTAATCAACAGCAACTCGTTCTTGGCACTGTTCCGTTTCCTTCTGATAGCTACAAGGCTCAAAAACGACATCATTCTCACACAACCATCAACTGCAACTGATTTCCAGCCACCAGGCGGTATTCCCCCAAGCATGAAACGCTTCCTTGCTGCAAGCTGTTGCATGCCCGACACATCTGTTGAGATCGCATGGCTTCTATTCAAGGATGTCATTTGGGCTGGCCACTTCGACACCGCGAAGTCTGAATGGCAGGAGCGGCTGGATGCAAGTTGGGAAATCCATGGCAAGCGAAGTGGATTCGGTACGGCAACATCATATCTCATACTTATGATCATCGAGCCTAATAAGAAAGTACTGCTAACAGCTCAAGATATCTTGTACCCGCCCAGCCACTCGTGTACCAACCCCGGCTGTCAACGTACTACCAAGCGACAATTACTCAAGAAAGCTGAACAGCACCAGGTTGTGCTTTTCACAATTGCGAGAGGTCCTTGCCGTGCCAAAAGTGTTCATCTTTATTGTGAAGGTAATTGAAATTCCTCCCCCATTTTCGTAGCTTAATCACACCGTTGTATTCGCTAGCATGCAAAATTGACTATCGACATAATTACCAGGTTCACCAAGGCCAGCAGATGTATTACAACAACCAACCCCGCACTGTACAAGTGGCTGACCATGTTTTCATGGAATTGGAGCTCGTTGAGCTTTTCAAAACCGCAATGGATATATCTTGGTACGTGTTCCATTGACCCCCGCCAGCTCCCTTCTGATGACTCATACTTGAAGGACATCGGCCACCAATTGTGCTCGACTATATAACTTTGCACTTTCACGCGAGAAGAAGGCTCCCTCAGATTACCCTGTCAAGTTTGAAATCTTTCCTGACCATGTATCGGACGCGTTCATTATCACCTCACTATTGGAAGACTCTACACGACCTTGTGGTACCCCACATTGGTGTGCAACATGATCGCTTTACCACCGCGATTCAAGCTAGGAACCGACGTGTCCGACTATATGGATACAAAGATTCGCGACTCCATTACTGCTTACGGTGTACCCGTCTTTATGAAGACACACAAGGCAGACGTAAGTCATTGTTAATGGGTTACTAGTATACTTGTAACAGTACCAAATTACTAACAACCTACACGATCAGCTACACACAAAGTCTCGGTGGTAGTCATCGACGGGGTCACTGTTGGTCATCCGTGTTGCGCGGAGCCCAACTGCTTCATTCCCCTCACGAACAATCATGCTCACTATTGCCCAGAGCATTCAGTGAAGGAGACTAACTGTGCAATTGTCGGATGTGGACAAGCTGCAGCGGCTGGCCACCGCACTTGCACAACTCCCAAGCACCGCAACATTAAAAAATGCTATCAGCTCCGGGGTCAATCTCGTTTCCAACTTCAAGATCGTCGCACCCGTGCCAGAATTTCACACCCAAATGATGCCTTTGCCAAAGATGTCGACATTGCGGAGCTTACCGATGAACCCAACTTGGATGAAGATTTTCACCTTGATGAACAAGGAGAAGCATGTCCTGCCACAGCTGATAATACCACCTCCCAGTCTGCGCCTCGCAAAAAGATCAAGGCAAGGTTCGGGAGACGGAGAACCCACAATGAGCAACTGATTGTTGCTCCTTGTGGTCTGATCATTGCACGTCAGACTTTTTTTGGTGCAGAGGGAGTAGCAAGTGTTGTGGTATGTACTCACTCTTATCATCCAGCACCCGTATCATGATTCATGATCACTCCGACTAGGAATTCATCAAGACAGTGTACGCCCACGAGAACGTAATCAAGCCCAACCACATTTTCTTTGACAACAACTGCACGCTAGCGAAGATGGTAAAGAACGATCCATTCTTCGAGGATATTGGCCTTTCGGTCGACGTTTTCCACTTCAAGTCCAAACACTCCGAGACAGACACCTTCTGTCAGGAGAACTGCAATCCTGCTGCATTTCCTGAGCTCAGTTCTGATGATGGTAAAGGTTGGCGTTTCAACTCGTCTGTTGCAGAACAGACAAATGGTTGGTTCGGAGGTTATCATTCCATTTACCGCGAGATGCTCGTACACAAGTATAACTTTTTCCTAGACGAGCTCATTTTACGTAGAAATCGTCGAACTCTAGCTAAGCTATCCTTTGACGGACAGAAACCGTGACTATGGAGCACACACAGCAGCGACTCAGATACACCCCCATGTACTGCATAGCACAATAGTATTGTGACCATTACAATTCTACATTGACGAGTCTGACTACAAAACTAAATATGCCAAAAGAGAAGAGAAGGTGACATGTAGTAGTAGTATACCGAGGGAACGATGGCGAACAAAGCTAATGAGATAGAAATCTAACGAGACTCGGACATGCATCAATAACGCTTGGGTCGCTTGACCTTTGCCATAAAGGCAGACCATGTCCCCTTGTCATGACGGCCATACCGCACAAATTTCTGGTGGAGATGATGGTTCTCCACAGCGTTTCAGATACGCCGATTGTCATAGAAGGTCGAGGAAGCCCAATCAACTCCAAAGAAAGCCGTAAATGTCTTGGGAACACTGCGACGAGACTTGGCAGCAGTCGTGCATAGCCTGAAACCCTCGGCAATATCGCAACAGTAGAAGTCAGATGGCCATATGCGAATCTCATCAACATCGATGGCGCTTTCCTTGGAGTGGCCGTGTGACAAAAGACTGCGAGTACTTGTGCTTTCTTGTTTGACGGTAGGGTGTGGAGCAGATGAATCACCAGAGCTGCTGGACGTAGAGCAGGACTCTTCTTCGAAGGACTCGGAATCATGGGGCTTTGAGTGGACCTGGGGGCGGCTGCGCTGGTGGTGACGTGAACATTTCGATGGAATGGGATCTACATCATCTAATTCATCTGATGTGATGGAGTCCTTTGAAGACAGGGAAACGGACCTGTCATCATCAGATGGCGAGTCGTCGGATTGCTCGGCCTCACGGGCCTTGCCTTTGCCTTTGTGATGGTTGGTATTAGGCTTGACTGAGCTAGAGTCCATGAAAGAGATGATAGAGTCGGAGTGAATGCATTTCGGGGGAGGACGATGTGTTGCGCATGCCTTGCCTTTGCCTTTGTTGATGATGGGCTTGATTGAGCTAGAGTCTGTGAGGGAGATGACCGAGTTAGAGCGAGAGCGCTTGGTGGGAGGAGGACAATGTGTCGTGCGGGTCTTCTTCATGATAGTGGGTATGGGTTGTTGGCGAGAGTCTGAAGGGCCAGCTTCATGAATAGATGGAAGGCGTGGTGAAGGGTCTTGCCGATAAGGTTCAGCAATGATAGCAGAGAGAAACTCATGGTGAGCATCATAGGGATCAGTCCCAAGTGGTGGCGAGCGCAGCTCAGAAGGATCGGGAGATGCCACCTGCATGGAAGCCTGAGGGTTGACAGATGGCGTGCGAGAGATTGCCCGCATGTACTTGTGTTCGTGTGCAAGACCACGAATGATGTTGGGACTTGATGGTTGGACAAGCTTCTGAAGGTGCCATTCGAAATCCATGCAATGGTCAACATCTTCTGCCTTGACTAAAATTATGTGATTGTCACGATCGTCAAGCTTGACGAAATGACCAGTATCAAATCCAACCCACTCGCGCAGGCTGAGATTGAAGTGTTGTACATCACGTTCCAGGAGATCTAGTTTTTGCAGTACCAATGGGCTAAAGAAGAAGTTTGGATACTTGAAGCCATCCTGAAACTCATGCAGAACGGGACAATGATCGTTCTGTATTAAATGTAATCAGTACTACCCCACTATGCAAGACGTCAAGTGATTACATATGGCTTTCCAAGAATAAACAGTCACATTGTTCTTTGCGCGTTTGATGGCCTCTATGTGAAGCCTATCTTCTTGGCATTTGGCTTCTTCTATTTCCTCTTCCTTGGCATGCTGGAGCGTAAATGCTGGTGGCATTTGTGTGGCATAGCATGGTTTCGAGCCTGGTGGGTGCGTTTGACTTCGTCTGACATGTGGGGCAGGTGCGGGGGGTTTCAAGCGAGAGGATGATGCCACAGCGGGAGCTTGAACAGCCTGAGGTAAGATGACAGGCCCAGGGAAGGGAGCGGCAACAGGTGTTTGTGCAGGAATAGGAAGCTGGGCAGCATCGGAACGGAGATCAGGATCAAGCCAACTGGAGGAGCCTGAGAGAGAGTTGTCGACAGTGAGCTCTCGAGTCGGGGGGCTGGACCGTGACATTGATCTGCTTATCAGAAGCAAGCTTGCATCTGGCGGTAGAAGGTCCTGGATCACGATTGTGGTCAGAACTGCCCTGCTGAGCATCGAGGCGTGACGAATGTGTTGTTGGAGCACTTGACTCCACTTGAGGTGAGGTGTCACGGAGCTTGAGTGTCAGATCAAGCTGTGGGGCGGCCTCATGTCCCTTTGTGGAACAGCCCCCCATGAGGGAACAGTGCTTGCGACAAGCCCGATGTCCGCAATGCGAGTTTGGACGCCGCTTACATCCAAGGATGATGCAAAGCAAGAGAGCCACAGCCGCCCAGATAGCCTGAGGTTGGGGAACAAGGACGGAGTCCTGATTAAATGGCGAATTCTGACGTGGCGGAGTACTTGCTCCTGGTGCCCAGGAGAAGTAGTTGCATCATGCACCCGATGGATTGACTTTCCAGCACTAAAGTGTACTATGGTTAGTTGGCATGGAGTAGCCTACAGTGCATGCTTACCACTGCCATCCACCGATTCTCATTTCCATTGGTAGCAGACTTGCAGTGCCGCCACTCTACTGGCTCACCACAGTCTCCACAGGTAGGCTGATAGGTAGGTTTGGGTTGCGCGAGGCGAAACGCATGGACATCTTCATCCCAAGATGACGCCGTGAGCTGCGAAGAAGGCGGAGCATCCATTAGAGTCCCCGTGAGAGCGTTGCTGACTGCTAGACATGAAAATACAATATGTGGGATGTACTAGGATAGTGATGGGGATACTCACCACTGGTACGCGAACTGCAAAGACAAAACCATGAGAAAATCAAAAATATGGTATCCACTGGGGGGATAGTCAATATTTGCACGCCGGGTGGCAATCAAGATAACTTACGATGAGAAAAGGGAATCATACTGTGTGTGGTGGGGGTAGGTGAATTGGGAGCGGGCTTGCACGAGAAAATGGGGATGGCGGGCGAACGAGAGAAAATGGGGATGGCAGGCAAGCAGGTTGAAGGGGAAAAAAATGATGTAGACATGCACACGCTGATCGCATTGCTTATAAGGCAAACGGGGAGCCACAGGAATCCCATGACGTGGGTCCAGACCAGGATCGAGACTAGCCCTTGGTGCCAAATTGCGATGCCCAAGGATTCCAATCGAGTCGATCTTCGTGAGTGAGAAGGATTCCAACGGGCGATCTTCGTGGTGAAAGTGAAGGAGCTGGACAGAGCCGGACTGCCGGACAGCTGTCGGAGTTTCGAATTCCCAGATTCTCTGAGAAACTCTGGCTGCTAAACCACAGACTTTTTCTGGTACCAATTCTCCAAAACCTCCCACTGCTAACTCACCTTTCTCTTACCCCTTAATGAACCAGTATAGGTACTCCTTCCCTCTAGAGGACAATTCAGCTCCCAAACAAGTACTCGACCGTGTCCTAGAAACCAGAGTTCTGATTCCTGTCAAGGACCTCTTTGCTGTATCCCTGGAATTCCAGAAGCAGTTTAGGGATTTAACAACTACCAAGCAAGTAACCGCTTCAAACATGGTTCAGATCAACAAGCTGGCCAGATAGAACCCCAGATCCATATCCCATGATTTCAGCAAGTGTCTTCTCCGAAATGACAATGGACTCATCGTGGCACACCACAGCCTACCACTCCACAGCCTGGAAGCCAAGGTCTCTGGAAATAGTCATACCATCACCTGCGTTCTTGATTCCAGATCTGAGATCATTGCTATGCCTAAGCGTGTTATAGTATTTAAAAACATTTCAATCTTTTACACTTGCACGGACTCGAACACTCGTCCTGGGACTATCACATGACTAGACACCATTTCCTGTTCTATCTATAGCCGGAATAGTCATCCCAGTATTACATCAGCAGAGTCACGTGACCCTTACATTATCATCGGTCCGGACTCCCTATCTTTGCTATCGTTCTATGCCTGTTCTTATCTCTACCCGTGCCTGTTTCACCTATGAATAGCCTGGTCTGTGCGCACTCTCTCTACAGTATATAAACCCTCATGTAGTACCACACACCCCAGCCTAATTCATTTGTTCACATCGCCCACTAGCGTGTGTTCTAAGTCTAAGGTCTCCCCATCCCTCCTTCTGTCCATCGTTGGGTCTAGTCCCTGCCGGGTATTGTGCGACGTTGGCCTTTGGCCTTTATCGAAGCATAACAAAGCGGATTTGGGAAAAGCTTGGACTCCCTATCTGATCAGACCATACTATGAACATGTCTTCTGCTAACACCAGCACAGACACTACCCTCGAAGTCCTAGAAGACCTTGTGCTAGACTTCGGACCTGGCGAGGCCCGGTTACAAGTCCAAGTATTAGCCAGGGCCAACTTTGATCTCCTTCTTGAGAGACCTTTCCATTGTCTTATGAGTGCTGCTACTAATGATAATCCAGATGGAGGACAGACTATTACCCTGCTGGATCTGAACAGTGGCAAGGAATACAAGCTTCCTACTCGTCCATGGACTGAGGGATGCCCCTGCTGTTGCTGAGGCCTTGCCTGCTCCAACCATCAAAGCATGGTGGAAATGAGTTTTTAGGTATTGATGATCCACCTAATGATCAGGGAGATACTATCTGGTATTCCTTCCTTTGAATCCTGTTATCTGTTCCTTCGTTCCTCAATTTCTTCTTTCTTGTTCTGTTCCTTCTCCACACTGCCGTTATTCCACAACCAATCCTTGATATACACAGGTGCTTCGGACCGACCTGCAGATTCCAAACACCATGCTCCTTACTACAATTATCTTTCTTCCTCTCAATCCATTTTATCCACTTCCGCTATCACTGCTCTTCAATCCACTTACTTCCTCAATCCTATCTGTCATTGCCTGGCCTACAAGCCTGTTGTAAAGAAAGTTTGCACAGTTTCTGCTCCTCTTAAGGAGGAATTCTGTATCATCTGGTGATTACCTGATGAACCATTAGTGGGGCTTTGGCCCCTACCTACTCATTCACCTGAATTCATTCCAGGAATCCAGTTTACTCAAGAGCATTCCAATGTACTGGATCTCGACCCAGCTAAATAGCTCTGGCCGGAAGAGCTGAAATTAGTCTATTGGCTTGTCTGTGTCCATGAGTTAGCCTTTGCCTGGATTCCAACAGAGCAGGGCTGGCTTGATGAGTGGTACTTTCCTCCAGTGAAGATCCCGACTATTCTGCATACACCTTGGATACTTCGAAACATCCTCATCCCTCTGAAGATTCACAAAGAGGCTATTCAAATCATCAAAGACCGGATTGCCTCTGGAGTCTACGAACCATCCACATCCTCTTACCGCTCCTGTTGGTTCTGCGTTCTCAAATAAGATGGAAAGTCCTTGTGACTTGTCCATGATCTCCAACCCTTGAATGCAGTCACTATCTGAGACTGATGCAAACCAAAACCAATAATGGTCAGGTTACACGACAATCACCAGATAAAGAGAATAGAAGATGAGAACTGAGGGAGGACAGTTGGTTAGGCGAATAACCAAGTGAACTAGACTGGGGATGCCAGTCTAGGACCTTGGGGTTTATATACTCATGGGATGTGTGTACATGTTTGTACACTAATCTATCTATATAAGTAAATACCCTTAATCCGTGAGAGTGACAGCTTGGCTGTGCAAGGCTGCAGAGCGGAGATTAAAGACATGAGGTGCACAGCCTGTGTGGCAGATCAAATGGAAGAGAAGCATAGCGGAAATAAAAAGAAGAGCATAGAGTTTCATATGTCTAAAAGAGGATATAGTGGAATGGAACATGCGCTGCATGTTGTGCATAAGTGAATGAGTGAAACGAAAGAATGAATGTGAAAGGTAAAAGATTGTGAAGTTATGTCACGTGACATGATAAGATAAGATAACGAGACTTAGAGAAAAATTGAAGTCCTTGTTAAGTGCCACGGGCGTTAATCCTGTTACAGTCGTAACAGAGACACATCAGTACCCCCTTTCATTGAGCATTTGGTTGAATCCTTTGCAGGCTGTCCCATCTATGGAATGATGGACCTATTTGCCAGATATGACCAAAGGTCTCTCCACGTCGATTCCAGAGACATGACCACATTTACTACCCCTCTGGGATCTCACTGTCTCACTGCTCTTCCTATAGATCACACTAATGCTATACATGTTTACCAAGCTGATATGGCGTTCATCCTCCAGGACAAGATCCCAGAATATACTATGCCTTTTATCGATGACCTCCCAGTCAAGCCCAGAACCTCTTGCTATCAACATAAAGATGGCTCATACAAGACCATTCTGGAGAATCTGGGCATTCAGATGTTTATTTGGAATCACCTCATTGTTGTTAACCGAATCCTACAGTGCCTCCAGAACATTGAAGCTACAGTCTCTGTGAAGAAATTCGTGCTGGCTACATCGGAAGCTGTCATTGTCAGACACAAGTATACCTTTGAAGGTCACATTCCACATGAGAGCAAAGTTCAGAAAATCCAGGACTGGCTGGAATGCCGGAACTTTACTCAGGTTCAAGGATTCCTGGGTATGTGTGGAGTTCTTTGCATTTTTATCAAAGACTACACCTAGATTGCATGTCTGTTGGTTAACTTAACCTGAAAAGGCGTTTCCTTCGAGTGGGGTGACCCACAGAAGGCAGCCATGCAGCATCTAAAGGACGAAATCATTAAGTCCCCTGCGTGTTATGCTTCGATAAAGGCCAAAGGCCAACGTCGCACAATACCCAGCAGGGACTAGACCCAACGATGGACAGAAGGAGGGATGGGGAGACCTTAGACTTAGAACACACACTAGTGGGCAATGTGAACAAATGAATTAGGCTGGGGTGTGTGCTACTACATGGGGGTTTATATACTGTAGAGAGAGTGTGCACAGACCAGGCTATTCATAGATGAAACAGGCATGGGTGGAGATAAGGACAGGAATAGAATGATAGCAAAGATAGAATGGAGTCTGGACCGATGATGACGTAAGGGTCACGTGACTCTGCTTATGTAATACTGGGATGACTATTCCGGCTATAGATAGAATGGGAAACTGTGTCTAGTCATGTGATAGTCCCAGGTTGAGTGTTCAAGTCCATGCAAGTGCAAAAGATTAAAATGTTTTTAAATACTATAACACTGCGCTCCATCACTTGGACTATGAATGCAGCTGAGAGGTTGTACTGGCTGTGGACACTTCGGTGATTGCGGTCGGATACATCCTCTTGCAAGAGAGGGAGGATGGCAAATGCTATCTGAACTGTTTTGGATCCATCAGTCTCAATGAGGTGGAGAGCTGTTATTTGCAAGCAAAACTAGAGCTTTATGGATTGTTTTGAGCCCTCCAGGCAGTTCACATTTATATCTTTGGAATCCATAACCTTACAGTCAAAGTGGACACCAGGTATATCCAGGGTATGATCAACAACCCGGACTTGCAGCCAAATGCTACCATCAACTGGTAGATTGCTGGAATACTCCTGTTCCATTTCAGACTAGTCCATGTTCCTGCAGAGCATCATACTGGACTGGATGGATTATCTAGGAGACCACTCACTCTGGACAATCCGGAAAGCCAGGACGATTTTGAGGATTGGATAGACGATGTGTATTCCTTTGCCATGTCCATACTGAATGAACATCCTACTTCCCCTAAGATTACCTTTTGCTTTGGGACATTCAGCCTTCACATCCAAGGCAGAGCTCCCACAGGTGGTATTTCGAGTTTGCGACCGGGGAATAACATTTTTCTTGCCTGGTATATCTCACCTTTCTAAACACCACTGAACTTTTTACAGATGATCTGGAGCCTACTATCCCTCGTTCCATGAAAGTGACATCCAAAGAACTCCAGATTGCACAGATTCGACAATTCCTGGAAACTCAACATTCTCTGGAACCCTTATCTGAAATCAATTGTTGTTCCTTCATCTCTTCCGCATCTCGCTTCTTTGTTCTGAAAGGATCACTTTGGTGCCGCGAACTGCATGGCTGTCACCAGCTAGTTGTTCCAGAAGCCTGATAATATGGACTGATTAAGGAGGCTCATGATAACCTCGGACACAAGAGTGTCTTCACAGTCCGAACTCATTTACTTCTCTGCTTCTGGTGGCCCATGTTGGTAGATGATGTCAAGTGGTTCATCCAGACCTGTCATGAATGTCAGGTCTGCCAAATGATCAAGCTGCATATTCCCCTGCAGCCAACATACTCAGGTGGATCCCTTTTCCACAGAGTCCACGTTGATACCATGCTTATGCTGCATGCAGGCGGATACCAGTATATTTTTCATGCTTATTGTGCTTGTTCTTCTTGACCAGAATGGCAGATGTTGTATTCTGAGAATGCCTCCACCATTGCCTCCTTTCTTTTCGAGGATATTCTTTGTCATTGGGGTGCCGTTGAGGAAATTGTTACTGACAATGGCAGTCCATTTGTTCAGGCTTTGGATCTTCTCTGGACCCAGTATGGTATTCACCATATCTGGATTTCACCTTACAACTCCCAAGCCAATAGGATAGTGGAGCGGCATCACTATGATGTCTGGGAGGGCATCATGAAAAGTACCCTGAGGGACAAGTCTCACTGGCCAAGCGTAGCTCACTCTGTCTTTTGGGCAGAGGGGGTCACTATCCAGAAGTCGACAGGCGTCTCCCCTTATTTCCTTGTTCATGGCATTGAATCTTTGTTCCCTTTTGATTTATCCGAAGTTACATTTCTCATTCTGGATCCAGAAACTCACCCCCTCTCACTCTTAGAATTGATTGTCTGGAGAACCTGACAGCTTCTGAAGTGTCAGGAGGACATTGATACGATGATGGAATGAGTCCTCAAGGCTTGGTTTGAATCTTTCAAGCACTTTGAAGCTACATTCAAGAACTAAATCAAGGATTACAACTTTCCACCCAGAAGTCTAGTCCTAGTCCGGAATTCGAGAGTGGAGCAGGAGCTGAACCAGAAGACAAAACCGAGGTACATGGGCTCCATGGTAGTCTGTTGCAGGATGACTGGTGGTTCCTATATCTTGGCAGAGTTGGATGGGATGATTTCCAATCTACACTACATAGCCTTCTGGCTGGCCCCCTATTATGCAAGATCACAAACATCAGTTCCAGTGTGGGAACTTACTGGAATACCGGAATGCCTGAAGAGCACTTCGACTTCCTTGAATGACGGTATGAAGAAGACGAAGCCGAAAGCTGCAGAATTCTTTGATTCTCAGTTTGAGGATTCAGACGACTAGCCTGCATCTCCTCGACAACCCTATCCTACCCTTTACCCTCCCTGCCATTCCA
>JBBPRG010000264.1:0-16053 GCA_038092895.1 Chalciporus pseudorubinellus | reverse complement strand
CAGGGGTAGACGAGTTTCCGCCCGCTCCTCATACACGTTTAAAGTCCCTTCCTCCCACGCCCCTCCATTATGTCCCTGCTCCCTATCAGCCTCTACCTACTACCCGCGAAGCAGGAGCTCAAACCGTTCCGAGTGTCCCACAATCGCGTGCAGGGGATTCCTCGACGCCAACTCTCTTGGTCTGGACTCCCACCATCGAGACTCCTCCCCGTGTCGGTACTCCCTCTCCAACAGACGATTACTTTCCTCACATGTGGGACTTCATTCCAAGCTCGTCGTCTATCTCGTCCCCATCCTCGGAAACATCGAATACCACATTGGAAGCCAGTCCCTCTAAGCCACAGCTAACCTCCAAAGCTCTCTTCAATGCACCACTTACACCCACAATCCCAGAGATACTTCGGCGCCAGGCACACCATCGCAACGTTGGGGAAGTAACTGGTTCTCCAACTCCGGATCTCACAAAAGTCAAACGTGTCTTCCCCTGGGAAGAACGGCCGCGACACGCTCCAGGACGCGTCTTCCCTGATGAGGAAGTACCATCAACTGCGATCGTTTTGCAGTCCCAGACTACTGCCTCTGGGGACACTGGTTTTGGATCTCCTATGCCATCCCCTTTAATCGGTTTCCCACCGTCATTCCAGCCATCTCATCAAGTAGACACACCTCTTCCCCAAAGGTACGCTGGAAGGCTTACGCGTTCCGCGCCTTCCCCTAGCCCGCTCGCGCCTCGTTTCAAGGCTGCGTCAAAGAATTTTCCCTTATTGGGAAAGGAGGAGACAGATAGTCAAGACGGGGATATTGAGGATGAGGTAGACTCTGAAGAGGATGCATTAGTGAAGTCAACGTCGCGGAGCTCCAGTAGTGGGAAGGTGATGAGGTATCGTTCAATTGGTGTCCAAACAGACCCCAGGGATTTACGTGAAGAATGGGTGCAAGTCGAGGGAGTCTCGCCGCCTGTCGTGACGACAAACATGACATCTGGTGCTGAAACTGGTGCTTCTAACCATTCCCCTTCCGCAATCGACTCTCCGCAATCGTTAGCGCCTTCTGAGTCTGCCGATCGACTAACACCGACTACATCGAAATCTCAGGAAGACGTCCACGCTATGGACTCTTCTCACAAGGACTCACGCGGTTCTCCAATATCATCCGTGACCACTCTTTCTGACGATCAACCCCGGCCACGAGTGCGCAAAGGATCCCGTGTGTGGGACCCAACTCGTGGTGTTGAAGTTTTCAAGCGGGAATCCGAGGAGGTTCTTGCAAGGTTTTTAAAGATGGGTTCTTGGGAAGGACGTTCGTGATGGATGCTGCATTTCGTAACCATGCTATGATTCACTTTCCATGTGCTTTTTGACTTGATGATTTCGTCTTCTTTCATAGGATTGGTCCCATATGTTCCATGTCATACCAACCTCTGTTTCCATGAACATTTCCCGTACTTGCTACCACTCACCTAGCCAACATCAGACTCCCGTTCTCGAGTACACTGTACACCTAGCAATTATACTTGTGTGATTACCATGAATAGCAGGTGTCGTCATTCGTCAGAATCTATGACGTCGTGGAGGATTCCACTGCTCCTCCGGGTGCGGCGTTGTTTGTAAAACGCAGGAGTATATAAGTCCAACCAGACGAAACGGAACAAATCAAAGTCTTTCGTATATTCTTCACAATGTCTAACGAAGGAAAACAGGGATCGATATTCAGCGTCGAGAAAGCCCAAGGAGCAGAGTCAGTGCCATCCTGTTTTCGTCGGGTGGTCAAGACTAAATTGATCTCGCTTCAGACGTGTTCAGTACGAGACAACAGCCGCGCGTGCTCAAGCTGAAGCACCGTCGACCGATATCGCACGTCAGTTGGATGAGAACGCTGAGCAGGTCAAAGGAGCAGCAAACAAAGCAGCTCTGGCTGCGAAGGTGGGCGACAAGTTTATGTCCTCGAACCTATCACCGATTCTCTTGAAGGGAATGGGTCCTGAGATGACAGGAGAACCACCAGTGTCTGATTTTGACGTTCTGCAACGAGAGACGGCGAACAAGACTAACGCCGCAGTTGTGGAAGGGAAGGCTGACGTTGACGCGGCTAAGGCAACGGGTACAAGCTATCTTGACCAGGCGAAGTCGACGGCGGGGACCATGTTGGCTTCCACTCAGGTAGATGGGTACTGTGGCTTTTATGCTTCGATATCTGATTGGCTGCACAGGACTTCGTAAGCTGCATCGTGCAAGGGCATGGCCCCCAGTCTTCTGAAAAGACCGCAGAGACAAGAGGGCGAACTGACGATGTTCTTGGATCCCTTCAATCGACAGCCAAATCGGCTGTGGAAACTACCCAAGGGTATCTGGCTTCCGCGCAAGCCACCGTTCAACCTCAGCTGCAGAGTGCTCGTGAAACTCTCGAGTCTCAAGTCGCTGGCGCAAAGAATGCGATGGAGCCGCACATCGATAAAGCAAGAGAAACTGTGCAAGGTTATCTGGGTATGGGATCGAGACCAGATGTGGTGACATCCCAAACCTCTGGGGTGACACCATCGGATCTTCGAGGAGACGGCGGGGATGTTCCCGGGACCACATCCCCCGCAAACTCGAAGCTGGAATCCGAGGCTGCTTGATGAGATAGATGTAAGAGTCGACGAGCGTCGAATCTCGATTGATGGTGAGCTATCTGATACCGAATAACACCTGTACAGTTATTCAAACCGAATGAATTCTGCATATGGACTCATCTGCGCAAGTGCTGGTAAAGTGAACTCCATCATGCACAGCCCTAGGATTGGCCTTTACCCCGAGGGCTAGACCAGTGAGAGTTCAAACCGCACTAGCGGTGATTGGATTGATACTCACGTTCTTGCAAGTCCGCTGTCATCATGTCACCCCAGAATGGAACATGATGCAGTGCGCGCGGTCCGTATATATAAGGTGCTTGTAGTATCGATGCTCGGTTCCCTTGATCCTTGTGTCTAACTGATTCGTTATGGTGGGTGCAGCGTCGCCTGTTCTACGCTGGCTAACATGCGTCTAGTCGTCTTTCTTTGGTCTCGCCGAACAACTCCTTTCTGCAGCCGCCGGGGGTGGCGGAGGTGGCGGAGGTGATGACGATAGTAAGGCCAATGATCGAAATCACCCCTGATGATTATGATGACGATCTGCGATGATTCACCACAGATGAGGTCCGCAAGACAGGTGGGAAAGAGTACAACGCTCCTCACCACGGACAGAAACCTCGGGGCGGCTGTGAGTATCATCACATTTGAATCCCAACTTGATTACAGTCGTGACATGTGTTACCTAGTCAACACCGAGGAGGTGCTTGCCCACGCAGGTGATGTCGACGAGGAAGATCGGGGAATGATCACTTCAGCGATCCAACACGTTCACAGCAATACTGTAAGAGAGCGATCATTCTTCTGTGCGTGTCGAGTTGATCTTATTTTATCGTTCTACAGGAACAGCACCACGAGGAAGTGGATGAGAGCTCTCTAGCCAAGTATGGCCCCCTGGTCATGAGTGTAAAGTAACGTCTGAATCCCCACCCCCCATCTGGCTAATGTCTTGGATAGGCTCTCTCCACTGTTTCGTCGAAACAAGGATTCGACGTCGCGAGCCTCGTATCCGGCGGTCTGGGTGAGGGTGGAGGAAACCAGCTCATGGGTCTGGTCATGAGTCAAGTTGGGAAGAGTGTCCTTGGTGGTGGTGGTGGTGGTGGTGAGGACAAGCAAAGCATGCTGAACGGCGCTGCAATGACTTTGGCAAAGCTTGTGGCTCAGAAGCAGCTTTCAGCTTTCGTGGGTGGGTCTAACAGTGGGGGACTCGGCATGCTAGAGATCGGAGAATCCGTGAGTCCTGCAGAACGTTATCTTCTCACCCGCCTTACTCATTCCCCATGTTCAGTTGTTGAAGAGTCGTTTTGGATGAATACTTTGATCGTTTGTGCAAATACATATATGTACATCATAAACGGTTTCTTCATCACGAAAGGATTGTTGATCAACACTCTCAGGAGAGTTCAGCGTGCAAATTGTGAACTTTAGCCATCCCAGTATAACGACATGTAGACACGCCGCATATACATGGAAGATATGGAAGTTGATCCGGTTGCTGATATTTTGTAGCGATAACTTGAATACAAGAAATAGTGTAGATAATCACACGTCAGGATGCACTATCGTAGACATGATCATGATAAGTAACATGGTAACAAGTTTGCCATAATAATTGGGCATGGCACCTGTGACAGCACTTAATTGGCCACATGCACTGGAAGCGCGCGCAATGTCCCCATCACACAGTAGTAGCAACGAGCGTTGGTGTTGCGTGGTTGCGCCACTTCAGGCGAAGAATGACATATAGATTTAGGATCCAGAGTCGGTAAGGATAGGTGAAGGGGGAAGCGGAGGCGGAGGAAGAGCATGGTGGGATGGAACCCTTGGCACAAGGTACCGTCATCTGTGTTCCAAGAGGAACCCAACGGAAAGGGAGCATCCCGAAATGGATGGTGTGATCCGAGATACTTAGTCGACCCACTACCTGACTAGAGGACAGGATCTTAACCAACTCGAAAAAAATAGCTCCGCAGCTCACGAGATCGTCATGGTGAACAGGAACGTTTAAGAGCCGGTTCGGATGAAGGCCTATCGGCGCCTATATCTCACTCACAGAAAAAGGCTGGGCCGGGCAGCTTTTTATTCCATATGTTTTACTAAGTCAATTTGCATAACTCTTGCGTATGATATGCCAAATAAGATACGAATAGCGACTGTAGAGCACACAAACAACATATCGGTAAGCACGGGTAAAGTGGCCCTAAGCTGGGGGAATTACCGCATACTGCCAACAGCGGGTAGGTAAGATGGACACCTCACAGCGCGGTGCCTAGGAGAACAGTAAATGCAAACCCAGCCTTTCCCCTCGGAATGTGCAAGAACTGTGGCGTGGTACCAACAGGCCAGTCGAGTTCCATCCAGGTGGCGAACAGAATAGGGTGCGGCGTTCACCAATTTTGCCGCCGAAGACATCAGCGATCGTCATAGCTAGACGTGCCAGGACAATGATTCCCAAGTCGATCGCGCAGGGGCTCGCCGCTAAATGAATGTCTTGCATATGGGCTCTCATCCATATTCCGCAATGCTGCTGGATAATGAAAGAAAGAATAGCAATATATCATGGCGAGGGCGAGGATGTCAAGGTGCACATGGAAAACATGGAGGAAGTACTGCCTCCCGAAACGCAGCGACCGAAGGACGATCGATCGGAGGATGTAGACGGAGTTCGACAGTGCGGTCTTGGTGGACCGTCTAGATATTGGACGGAATCAGCATGCCTACCTCCTGATCTAACAGTCTGGTAGCGCTGAGGAAGAGGAGCGTATTTACGCTTGAATTGCCTGGATTCCGCCAAAGGCGAATCGGCAGGCAGCAGCGTAAGTGGAGTGGCCTCTGGGCTTGGTGTCGTGAAGACATGCGATAGTGGGGAGGAAGCAGGGATGGTCCTGAAAGGGGCGATATATTTGATGGGAGAGTAATTTTGGCGGACCAAAGCTGGGAGTGGTGCTGGAGGAGGCTTAAGAGTGATTGATTGTATGGCGGCCCCACAACTTGTACTGCCATCCCTCCTAGCGTTGTCACTTTTATTGTCCCTGACATGCATCTCGGCGAAACGATCAACCAACACATCAATATCAATGGTCGTGGGTTCTCCGCGGCGACAGTGAGACGGACGCCTGAGCCAGGCAAGCGGAGTGAATTGTCCGTGATCTTTTGGGAAAGGGTCATACGAGCATGTTGGGGGGTACAGCGCGGGAAATGCGTGAGGTGGAGCAGGAGGGTCAAGTACATCGCGATACTTCTAGCAACCAACCAGAGGGAAAACCGACAATAAACATCCAATAAACATCCCAATGTACGATTGAATCACTCACGCATGAAGCTTTTGCAGCAGGGGGTGCAGGATTAGACCCAGCATGTGTCAATTCCGCTCTATCTCGAACTAGGGATGGGTGCATTCGCTTTATTAGGGTTTCCAGAGGTCGGGTAGATCCTTCAGAGTCGTTTTTTTTCTTAAGAGGCTTACAATCCTTTTTGGAGCGGTTGCGACGATTCTGGAACTGAGAGACTGTGACTTAATTGAGCAGGATGCAAGGAGGGCTTCATACCCAAACATGTATCTGCTTGTAGGACATCCCTGACTTGTTCGCGAGGAAAAATTTGTCGGCACGCGATGGGAATTGATTCTCTTCGAAGAAATGTTCCAGGAGAGGGACATAATCCTAAGGTTTCGATTGTCAGTAGGTTGGCACGTGGCTTTGGATATCAGCATACTTGGTTGAAAGGCGAGGTCGACTTCTCGCGAGATTTCCGATGAAAGGGCTGATATGCCTTGACTAAAGCAGCGCCCTCCTCTAGCCATGAAGAGAGTCTTCCGAGATACATGGAGGTGAACGCAAGTGAAACGGATTTTTCCAAAGCTTGAATATCGGGTCGACCGGCAAGGTGAGCGCAGACGAGAGAAATAGCGGCCTCAAAACGAGCTTTCAGCTCGGATGAGTGCGCCTGATAAGCGGCATCGAGTTGATTTGCAATGTGGGGGAAAGTACCCTGGGCAAGCAGCGCGGGAAGCATGGCAGGGGGATCTGGGAGGGATATGACAGGATTTCGCATGCCAGACTCGCAATGGCTAACAGTCAGAGACCCTTGCGATGTGAGATCTAAAACCTTGCGAGCTGATTGCATGATTTGATGAAGGTGATGGTCCATATTGTTGTACTGAACAGATGGGGAGCACATTGCGCAAGTTCAAGGAAGTATCGTATACTCTCATTGCTGGATTGTTGAGTCTGCTGACTAATCAAATTCAAGTCCCGCATTGTCCTCTGCAGATGCAGAATTGTGGCTGTGATGTCGCTTGTTCCTAGGGTGCGGCGATTGCCGCGCATTACCTTAGTTGCAATTGAGCATCAATAGATGTAGTTACACTAGAATGTACTACGGTAAATTCAATACCACAGGCGGCTAGATCAATAACTGTGTTTACTTTGCTGATTGTTATTGTACACGAAGATGCTACATGACATTGCTGATATCACGATGGTCAATCATAAACTATGTAACCTGTGATAATGACACCCGATACGCAAACAGAACAGAGCCTTCTTGCATATAAGATACAGTTCAAACCTCTCCTAATGCATACCCTTGGGAAACTTCCGACACACGAATCACTGAAAATTTCACTTAGAGATTGGGAAGTATTGTAGTATGACTTTGGTGACATATAATATTTTTTCCCTATAAAACATACCTTCTTAACTTGATATTTCAGTCAGCAATGGAGGTATGAATGGGTATGTGTTAAGTATGAGGGGCCGGACTGGACAAAAATAAACAATCCGGTTTTCATCGATTTGACTTTGCATTACAGTCGAAAAAATCTTGAAATCATTGACAAGAACGGATGAGCCAATAAAGAACCCTCCACCATTTAAGGAAATTCCGCCCCTGAGCCTCAATTGTCGACTTCCGCTTGACCAACTGTGTGTTTTCTTTGACGGCTGCTGCGATTTCATTTCCTCGGACTTGATCGGTACGACTCTAGATTGTTTATTTCGTGCCCCAATTTGATGTCTCGCACCTTCTTGATTTGACTCGACTGTGGTGTACTCGTTTAAATGGCTGACACAAAGCCTGCACACCACCCGAGCTTGCAACTCTGTAAATCACGCCCTCAACCTTGTCAGGTGGCTCTGCGAGCTCGGCTGGATAGAGCTCCAACACCAATGTTTTCATCAAAGTGGTGGTGCTATTTGACTTTCACTCGATCATGAAGTAGGGCTCGGAGTACAAAGTTCAATCAGCCTGCCTCCAATGTTGTTTTCTACTAATAGATCAAACTGACATTCCACTATTTAACTGGGAGTCTTCGGCAACCTCAAACGAATTAATTCTCACATGAGTGGGACTAAGCGGGGCTGGTATTACTGACGCTGGTGTAATTGTCTTCACGGGCACGTTTGATGGGTGGACGGAGGTCGTCTGAGATACTGGGACCCGGTGGTCCATGACGGGGCGGTGGACTTCGACTTCAACCACGGACGCACGAGAATGGAGGGTGGTCGTCCAAACGTGGAGGGCCAGCTGTACCACCATACCTTGCAAGGTCAAAATCTCTCAAGGTCAAAATCTTTCGATGGAGGCACATAAGTATGCTTTATCATCTCCTGGACCTCCTCCATGTCCATACCAATCCCGCCTCCGCTGCTCATATGCTTCACGTTCTCGATCGGTTGTGTATCTTCGATCGCCGTCTGGATCGTAAGCACTGTCCCCGGCTCGGAAGAGTGGGGTTGCGAGCGGGTGGGAGGAGGTGGTGGGCCAATACCACTGAACAAGTCTCCGCAACGGGGAGGTACGTCGACATCGAGGAAGATGAAATAGCCTGTTCCTCAACGATTTCCTGTTGTCTTCAGTACATATTACAGAGCCAGACTCCAATGAGTACTGTTTTCCCACGGATAGGCTATGAGTCAGCAACGTGCTTCTATATTAGTGCGAGTTTTTGCGAAATATAAAATCAAAATCCATTTACAAAGTTACTCACACTGATTCCAATGGTGGGGTTTTCAGCCATCAAAAAGCATTATCTTTTACGCAAAACATTTTCCTTTCTATTTTGTCCACCCGGGACCACTATACGGGACCACTATAGTTAAGATAGGTTTGATTGTACTAAAACGAAATATTAAAAATAAAAAGACTTCCTGGAAATCGAAAGCACTCACTAAGTATGCGATCGTAGGTACTTATCTATATAATAATTTTATTCTGATTCTTATACGTTACGAATTATGTCACCTTGCTTGCAAAGCTCTTTGACATGGCGGCTTCGGGTGCAAACCGTACACAGGTGTACACAAACGCTCCAATTTTCCTATTCCTCCCGATATGTTCTGTGGTCTATAAGGCGAATGTTCTTGTTGCACAACCGTTCTGTGTACACAGTAATATCCATACACGCCCGGCGACCCTGTTCTCAACTATCCTTGTTCTCATTCTCAACCACACGCCCGTGATTGTCCCCTTGCTGCTGTTGTATTGTTAAACTAAAAATAAGACCTTCAAGTGAACGAACAAAGGAAATTTATTTAAATTATTATCCAATATCCAATAATTATAAGTTGCAAGCAAGGAATCAGTTGGATGGATGATGAACAATTCATGCTAGGTATGAAGGACGCTGTGCGAACACTGGTACACTGCTATGCTCTAAAGCTAGGTTTCATGTATTCCCAATAATCAATTTGAACAGATCAAGGCATCCAGATGCGAAGAGACACCATATACTCCTAGCTGGTGAGCGAATGGAGGATCGGTGATGTATATTATGTAATAGCACCATCCAGGCAAAGAAGTGGGGATGGTGAGTTCTCTGGTGTCGTGAGACGACGGGTTCGATGATCAGTGCCTAGACCACCCAATGTGCGAGAGGAACTTTCGGAGCTAAATGACAGATGTATCTCGATGAAGAGAGAAGGCGGGAAGATGGGGCTGAAGCTTCCGAATCAATAGAAATCTGTCTAGTGAAAGGAGGCTCGGAAGGGATCTGGGGCTAAGTCATATCAGACTTCTGGGCGAGGAAACCTTATCGCCATGTGAAGGGAATGCATTCTCCTGGAAGATATGGTAAGGGTACCGTATGTTCCTGAGGATACAGTCAATGGGTCATTGGCAGGAAATGCGAATACTTGAACGTTGCATTAATATTGTGCTGACTAAGCTGCTCAAACGTTCAAGGTCCGCATTGTCTCTGTTCCTTTTGAGCGTTGAAACAACTGAATATCCCACGCATACCTTTACATCCACAGAAATCATGGACGACCACTTTCTCTCTAGACTCACTAGCGCCGAGAATGACTTCATGTCTGCTATGCTCGCTGGCGAGATAGAACTTCTGTCTTACGAGTTGGCATGGAAGTCGCTTTTGGATGAGATCTCTCAATCGTCAGCCCTCGGCGTCATCGATGGTAGCGTCCTTGCCGTCGCGCATGATGTAGCTTATCGCATCACCACACTTGCCGACTGTTTTCTGGATATTCAGCAAAAGAATGAAACCTGCAAAGCAGAACTCCACAACGACCTTGATACTCTCTTGGATGGACTCCAACTGGAGGCCGGAAGTCGTCCTCCCCTCCCCTCTGTACCACTTTCTACTCCGCCTTCTACTCCGCCTTCCACTCTCCCTCCTTTCATCGCGTCTGCTTATTCCTGGCTTCTTGAAAACATCCACAACCCATACCCATCCTCCGAAACAAAAAATACTATTGCTCGTGCATCTGGTTGCTCAATGAACTCACTGAACTCGTGGTTCATCAACGTTCGGCGCCGGATGGGGTGGACGCGACTATGTCGAGAGAAGTTCAGCAACTGCAGAGCAGATGCAATCGATGCCGCGTGTCGAGCTCTAGTAAAGGAGGATCCGAATCGCAAGCTCTCTCCTGAAGTCGCCCACTCCTTTATGGTAATGAAGGTCACTGCCGAAGAGCTGTATTCTTCGGCTTTCACCAAGAGCGCGCTCGCGTGGGATCTCGATATAGTAGTGAAGGATATGACGGAGGAGGACGGGAAGTTCACCGAGGGTAGGAGGGGAGCAAAGCAGCAAAACATTGGTACTGGTCGGAAACTGATTTCGTCGGAGAGTCGGTTTGGAAAGGACGATTGCGAGACATACCCCTCGCCAAGGGGATCGCGGACACCCTCTCCCGTCCCTTCTCTCGTCGAGGCTTCGACAGATGACAGCGAAGACGAGGAAGATGTTTTACCTCCAACCCTAGCTGGCCGTAAACGCCGTCGCCAACCCTCAATCGAGTCAGCTAATCCATCCGCCTTGACGAATGCTGACAGGCCCGGCAAACGTCGCCGGTATGTTTGTTCCGTACTGTTGTTTCGTGGTCTTCCTAATCCGTAGTCTAGGTCTAGTCGTTCTACAGTATCTCCAGTGCTTGACGTCTATCTACCCTCACCACCTTCAAGTGTGGACAGCGCAGAGGATCTCCCTGGCAGTCATCTGCCTGCGCCTACCTTTTCGATACCGGTTATTCAAACTCATTCAGACCATAGCGGAGCTCGCAAGCGACGCCTATCCGACACCTCTCCTAGCGGAATCTCGAAGCGCCCTCGAGGAGGTCCGCGCCTCCATGTAGTTTCCGATCCACTCCCTCGCTCTCAGCTCGATAGCGAGTATTCCATTGATGAGTGGTTCAGTACCAATTTCGATGCTTTGTTCGCCGTCCCACCACCCGTCGATGCTGTCGAACCCGACCTCTCTGCTCAACTCGAAGTACAATTATTCAGCGATTATAATATACCCCAACACTTGCATAAACGCTCGTCTAAATCCCCATCCCGTGCGTTTTGTTTCTTTCTCTGTGATATCGAGTATCTTAGAAATAAAAATTATACAGCCGTCCAAGTCCAAGACACTCGGACATCTACGCAGTTCGCTGGGATCGAAGACCTGTTACAATCTATCGAGAATAATACGTTTGTCGCTCCTCCGGAAACCTCATCTTCTACTGTCGTTACGTCCCATGACATACCGTCAGACCTCGCACAACCTATTAACTGGACTGCGCTTCTTGATGGCACGGGGACTTTTGTACCAACTATCGACTCTTTATTTCCTCAACCTTATATCCTCGCACAACCTTTATCCGAGATTGATCTTTCCATTATACAGCTACCTCCGGCCATGGCTACAGCTACCGCGTCAACCGCTATACCAGGCGATGTTGCATCAAAACAAGTCAAATTACGCCGGTTGCAAGAGATGCAAGAAGCCGTCAGGCGTATGGAGAAGGAGTTACAATCAGAAGGCGTCTCACTGTGCGCATTACATTTTACTTTTCGAGTATGAGTACGCTAATCGCTTGGCTATCAGGTGAATGTTTGTTTTGTAGCCTATGCTCTCGCGCATCATATTTTTATTGCTATCACTATTTTATCCCATCATAACGCTAAGCCATGTATTATATGCATGATTATAGTGCTTTGCAAATCTCTCGAAAATGGATTTCGAAAAGTCAACAACCAGGCAAGGACCCTGTGTGCAGCTGAGTGCATCGAGTAATCACGGTTGAGTTTCGGAGCTTAAAACTTTTGTTCTCTCCCAACCACCAATGTGCTTGGTGAGCTTTTTGAGTCAGCAATTTTGGATGATCTGAGTAGCTTTGATGATGGTAAGTACTTGTTCACTTTCATGAAACCTTTTATTGGCATAGTGCACTCTTAGTTGTACTGTATCAGTAGATTCACAAGTTACTTTGCATAGCTTTTCATGTGCTTTTCTAGTAAATTCTACTGCGCTCTTTGGCTTTTTACCTGCTTCCTACAATGCCTTTTGCAGTTCATACAATGAAAAATAACTAGTAATCATTAGAAAGCATGTTATACTTGTAGTACACTACACAAAAGCAGTAATGTATTTGCCCTTACTCGCATCATAGCCTGGCAGTGTGGCATGCCAACAATCACTACGGATTCCTCACCTGTGAGCTTGAGGATGGCACAGCCACCAAAAATCAACCTGTGGTTGTCACCAACTTGGCAGATGCCCTCTGTCCTCCAAAATTGCTGACTTGAAAAGCTCGCCGAGTGCGTTGGCAGTTGAGAGAGAACAAAAGTTTTATTGTCTTTTTCAGCTGAGTTGGCCGCATGGGAATTTTCACCTCAAACCCGCCTGCCAACTTCGCTCGACCATAGCATGCCAACCGCTGCACAGAATTCACAAAAAAGATGAGCACTGAGCTCCGATGATCTTGTAGAATATGATCTGTGAAGACTGGATACAAAAATATGAGTTTTGAAATTTTGTGCTGCTAGCATTTCCAGCAGCAGAACATTGTCAGATCAGTGAGACAGAAAATCAACATATATTGATGTGGAAACAAAAATGAATACTCTAATCATGAAGCAGGAGTGTTTCTGACCACCTCCAATGCCAACTTTCACAAGTCTTGCTTTGTGTACTGCATGATAAGGAGAGTGGTACCATGGGAAACCTTGAGCATTTCCTGAAGCTCGTTCCGTGATATGAAATCACCAGACAGCTGTGCGAGATGAAGAAAACCTTCCTGTTCAAAAATGGGGGCAAACTGAATGAAACCAATCCCATCTTTTTCCCATTCTGGGTGATCATCAAGTGACTTGAGCCAAGTGGGCATGCTGGGTATTTTGGCCAAGGGGATGTCATCAATCAATAATGGTAGAGATGTTGTGTCAGTATGAGAGAAAGTGGGAGATGTGGAATGGCTAGAATCGGGTGCACCAGAGAATGAATGAAGATTGACAGGCGCCACCAGCATGTTGGCATTGCCAGGCTGAGCAATAGGTGGATGAGGGTATCCGAGTCCACTTCTTGAGTCACTGGCATTGGATAATTTCCTGGCCCTTGGAGTGCACCTTCCCATGGTGCTGATGGCAAGACAATGACCTGAGGAGGGGCTGGTGGATAGGGATATTCCCTGGTGTAGAGAACCTAAGTTCCCTATGGTGCAATTGCACCATGATTCACCTCATCTCATGCCAGTATGTTCCTGTTTTCCCCAATCCTACTATCTGCCACTTCCCACTCCCTTCCATTGTGTCCTTGGAGCTTCCGTCTCAATCTGATCCCCAGATTCGTCAGTCTGTGAATCCGCGCTCTTCAAGCCTGTTGTTCCTCTGTCCTGTCCACCCTCAAATGTCCATTGTCCCTGTTTAGTCAAGTTTGCCAGTGAGTACTTACCATCTTTTCCTCTGTCTCTTGCTCTACTATATGTACCTTTCTTCCTCTACTATACATACCTTTCTTCCTCTACTATATGTACCTTCCTACGGACTCATCTTCCAGACTTCTTGCTACTCATTCCGGACTCCTAGCTACACTTTCTGGACCCTTCCTATCTATTTTTATTACCTTCTGTCACTGCCAAAGTCTTGGGAATACCCAGACTATAAAAGACTGTACTTAGTCATTTGAATAGCATCTTTCCAGATCACTCCTTCCACCCTCTTAAGTTTGCAAGTGTTCCACTTCTCTCTACCATTGCTCTCATTGAATCTGACCATCCGCATACCATTCTGCCATCAATCTGACTGTTTCTTCGTCCTTCCCTTCTGTCCTAAGTGTCAGGAAGAAGTCAGGACTCTTGGTTTCATTCCAGAAACCCATTTTCCAGTTCTCCAAAGCATGGTATACCTCTGTAGAAGTCCATTATCTTGTCTTTCCTACTAGAATCCCTAAGGGTCGCACATATCACACCCTTCTTTTTCTTCTTCCTTTCTACTGACCATCTAGGATCTCTTTCTCTGGGATCTTTTAGATTTCTACAACTGGAGCCCACCACGAGGAATTCAGTGGAACTGACAAGAAGGACTCTTAGACCTACCTCCCAGAGGCTAGAGCCCGAAAATTACCTCGCTCAGCTTTGTCAGCTCAACATTTCCGAAGATTCGCAATTTTTTACTGCTGTCACTCCGATTGCATCTGTCGATCCATCCACTTCCGGTCTGAACCCAAATGCTCCTGCTGTCAACACTTCTGGATCTATTTTTAGTCTGGAGGAAGTTTCTCTGGTACCTCTCATTAATACCTCTCTGTCACTGACAAGCCCCTTCAGAGAAAATACAGATATTCCTAGTCCTATCTCCCCTGTCTTGCCAGGAGCCTTCTTTCAGTCCACACCTCAATGAAACCAATTGCCACCCTGACTCTCACTAAATTCTTCGCTTTCTCCTCTAACCCCTCTTCCATCAACTCTCGACCTCCCTTCTCTGCTGTCCCCATCCTTATCATTCTTATTTTATCCTTCCATCAGTCTGACATTGCTTCCGAGCACGTCAAACATCAATCAGTCATTCCGCAACTGACAGGCTGACAGTTCTTCTGAAATCCCGCCAAATACTCCTGTTTTTGCAAGTTCCTCTTCCGTTTCTCCGATCGCTAATGTTTCCTCTTCTTTAACTAATCCGGATGTGGGATCCGGATCACCTAACCTACCCTCCATTTCTACCTCCTTTTCCCTTCCGAATTCTCCCCCTGTTTGTAGACCAGTTATGGCTCATCCCACTCTTCCCATGCCCTTGCATGGTACTCAGAATGCTCCAAAGTTCAATGGCAAGACTCCGGCTCAGTTGCCTCGCTTCCTTGAAGATGTTGACCTGCTCAGAACCGCCGCCGGACTCGGTGATGCTGACAAGATTAAGGTTGCCATCCGGTATGCCGATCTCGAGGAAGCCGAAGTATGGGAAACCCTACCCTCTGCTACTGCCAATCTGGCAGATTGGGACACTTTCACTACTGCTGTCAAGGAGTTGTATCCTGGCTGCAAGGGTACCAACTGCTATTGTCGAGCTGACATTCAGTATTTGATCATAGACTATTACTCCAAATCCATGCACAGTCAAGAGGACTTGGGAGAGTACCAGCCAAGTTTACCAAGATATCTGCCCACCTCGTTGCTTCCGGGAAGCTATCCGCTACCGAAAGGGATACCTTCTTCATCGGAGGGTTCCCCCAGGAAGTGCAGGACTGGATCCGTCATCGCTTGTCTATTGTTAAACCTGACCTTCATCCAGATGACCCTTACCCAATGGCAGAAGTTGTGAAAGCGGCTAAGTTTCTCTTGAATAGTGTTTAAAAGTCCAGTCCGGTCCGGTCTTTTGCCTATTTAGGAAGGCAACCGCAACCGGACCGATTTAATTAATTAATTCATTCATTAGGACCGGACCAAAACCAATAAAAACCGGTTGCAACCGGTTTTTCGCTTAGCGTGGGAGGAACTAAAAGTAGTATCTGTTCCTGGCTACAAATAGGTCCCTGAGTCAAGCGAAACGGCTCACACGCCGTGGAGATATGATCATTTTAAAACAGCATGTTTTGGGCACTCATATTTCAAATATCATCAATTACATGTCAAGGCAAGATCAATTGTGGACTCAATTGCCAATGCAGACTGACAAAATATACACATGTATGTGTCTTAAGGAGTGTATATATAGGTTATAGAGTGAATTATGTG